>JAMXBC010000003.1:52369769-52521181 GCA_024138005.1 Lumnitzera racemosa
CTTAAGCGGCTAAATCCTAAAATATTTAAAGGGAAACTTTGATCGTGCCCTAAATGAGCTGACTCACCATGACAGTCAAAGCGCTCCTTAAGCTGGCTAAGACCCAAAATATCTGAAGAAAACTTGGATCGTGCTCTTAGTGAGCTGACTCACCATGTCGGTTAAAGCGCGCTTTGAGCTAGCTAAGACCCAAAAATATCTGAAGAAAACTTGGATCTTGCCCTTAATGAGCTTGACTCACCAAGACGGTAAAAGACCCTTCAGTTGGCTAAGACCTACAAATATCCGAAGAAAATTTGGGATCGTGCCCTTAATGAGCGACTCACCAAGACGGTCAAAGCGCCCTTGAGCTGGCTAAGACCTATAATATCAAAAGAAAACTTGGATCGTGCCCTTAATGAGTTGACTCACCAAGACGGTGAAAGCGCCCCTTGAATTGGCTAAGACCTAAAAATATTTTTAAGAAAACTTATCTCGTGCTCATGATGAGCTGACTCAACAAGACGGTCAAAGCGCCCCTTGAGTTGGCGAAGCCCTAAAAATATCCAGAGAAAAACTAGGTTCGTGCTTCAATGAGCTGACTCACTAAGACAGTCAAAGCGCTCCTTGAGCTGGATTAGACCCAAAAATCTGTAGGAAACTTGGATTCGTACCCTTAATGAGCTGACACCCCAAAGGGACGGTTAAAGTGCCCCTTGTGCTGGCTAAGTCTTAAAATTATCCAAGAAAACATGGATCGTGCCGTTACTGAGCTGATTCACTAAGACGGTCGAAGCGCCGCTTCAGATGCCTAAGACCTAGAAATATCCGAAGAAAACTTAAATCGTGCATTAATGAGTTGACTTACCAAGACGGTTAAAGCGCCCCTTGAGCTGGCTAAGACATAAATAATCTGAAGAAAACTTGGATAGTATCCTTAATGAACTGACTCACCAAGACGATCAAAGCGCCCCTTAAGCTGGCTAAGACCTAAAAATATCTAAAGAAAACTTGGATCGTACCCTTAAGGAGCTGACTCACCAAGACGGTCAAAGCGCTCCTTAAGCTGGCTAAATCCTAAAAATATTTGAAGAAAACATGGATCGTACCCTTAATGAGCTGACTCACTACGACGGTCAAAGCGCTCCTTGAGTTGGCTAAGTCCCGAAATATCTAAAGAAAACTTGGATCATGCCCTTAATGAGCTGACACACCAAGATGGTCAAAGCGCCGCTCCAGCAGGCTAAGACTTACAAATTTCAGAAAAAAACCTGGATCGTGCCCTTAATGAGCTGACCCACCAAGACGGTCAAAGCGCCCCTTCAGCTGGCTAAGACCTAAAAATCTGAAGAAAACTTGGATCGTACCCTTAATGAGCTGACTCACCAAAACCGTCAAAGCGCTCCTTAAGCTGGCTAAATCCTAAAAATATTTGAAGAAAACTTAGATCATGCCCTTAATGAGCTGACTCACCAAGACGGTCAAAGTGCCCCTTCAGCTGGCTAAGACCTCAAAATATCTGAAGAAAACATGGATCGTGCCCTTAATGAGCTGACTCACCAAGACGGTCAAAGTGCCGCTTCAGCTGGGTAAGACCACAAAATATCTGAAGAAAACTTGGATCGTGTCCTTAATTAGCTGACTCACCAAGACGGTCAAAGTGCCCCTTAAACTGGCTAAGACCTAAAAATAATCTGAAAAAAACTTGGTTCTTCCCCTTTTAATGAGCGACTCCCCAAAGAGGTTTTCAAAGCCCCCTTTGGGTTTGGGCAAAAGCCCCAAAAAAAACTAAAAACCCTTTGGGGTTCTTTCCCCTTAAATGAGCTGACTCCCAAGAGGTAAAAGCGCCTTTAGCTTTAAAAACCTAAAAATATTTGAAGAAACGGGACCCTCCCCTTTAAATAAGTAACCCCCGGACGGTCAAGCCCCCTTTGGGTGGCTAAACCAAAAAATTTTTTGGAAAAAAAAATTTGGGATTTTTCCCTTAATGACCCTTAATCCCCAAAAAGGTCAAAGCCCCCCCCTTGAGTGGTTAAGCCCTAAAATAATGAAAAAAAACTTGGATCGTCCCCTTTAATGGTTGACTAAACCAAAAGGGGGTAAAGGGCCCCTTAAATTTGGCTAAGAAAAAAAAATATTGAAAAACACGGGGATTTTGCCCTTATGGGTTATAACCAAGCCCCGGCAAAGGGGCCCCTTTGACTGGCTAAGACCAAAAAAATATCTGGAACACTTGGATCGTGCCTTTTGAGCTGACCCCCAAAGAGGGTTCACGGCCCCCTTGAGTGGCTAAGCCCAAAAAATACCCTTTTTGAAAAATTTGGGATGGGCCCTTTGATTTACTCCCCAAAGGGAGGGAAAAAAGCGCCCCTTGAAATGGCAAAGACCTAATAAATTTTTAAAAAATTTTTGGGATCGTCCCCCTTAATGGGGTTGACTCATAAGAGGGTTAAAAGCCCCCTTTAAAAAGGGAAAGACCAAAAATTTTTTTGGGAAAATTTGGATCTTCCCCTTAATAAACTGACTAACCGACTTCAAAGGGCCCCTTGAGGGGGGCTAAGACCAAAATTTAAAATTAAAAGAAAATTTGGGATCGTCCTTTTAAAGGCGGCCCTCCCAAGACTTTTAAAGGCCCCCTTGAGTTGGTTTAAAAATTTAAAAATACCCGAAGAAATTGGATCGTCCCCTTAAATGAGTTGCCCCACCGACGGTTAAAGGGCCCCCCCTTGAGCTGGCAAAGGAAAAAAATATTTTAAAAAAAACTTGGATCGTGCTTAATGATTTGGACTCAAAAAGGTAAAAGGGCCCCCTTAAACGGGAAAAACCCTAAAAATATTTAAGAAAATTTGGTTTGGCCCTTAAAAAGAGGGGACCCCCAAGAGGGTTAAAAAGGGCCCTTATTGGGCTAAGACTAAAAATATCGAAAAAAAAACCTTGGATCGTCCCCTTTAATGAGCTAAACTCCCCAAAGGGACGGAAAAGCGCCCCTTAAACTGGCTAAGCCTAAAAATTTTCTGAAAAAAATTTGGGACCTTTCACTTAATGAGGGGGTCACAAGAGGGTTAAAAGCCCCCTTAAAAAAAATTAAAAAAAGGAAGCCAAAAAAATTTTCTTAAGAAACTGGATCTTTGCCCTTAATAAGCTGATTTCACCAAGCCCTTAAAAGGCCCCTTTGGAGTTGGTAAGACCATATTTTGGGAAGAAAACTTGGATGCCCCCTTTAAATGAGCTGACTCCCAAAAGGGTTTTAAAGCCCCCCTTGAGTTGGCTGGACCTTAAAAATATCTAAAGAACATTGGAAATCTTTCCCCTTAAATGGGGACTAAACCAAGAAGTAAAAGCCCCCTTAATTGGCTAAGCCCTTTAATTTTTTCCCTTAAAAAAAATTTTGGGTTCTTTCCCCTTTAAATGAGCTGACTCCCAAGACGGTAAAAGGGCCCCCTTTGAGCTTAAACCTAAAAATATTTAAAAAAATTTGGACCCTGTTTTAAATGAGTTGACTCCCAAGCTTTTAAAGCCCCCTTTAGCGGGAAAAAGGCCCAAAAAAATTATCTGGGGGAAATTTTGGGATCTTTCCCCCTTAATGAGTCACTCCCAAGAGGTAAAAGGCCCCGGGAGCTGCAAAAGCCTTAAAAAATTTCGAAAAAAACTTGGATCGTCCCCTTTAATGAGGGGCTCCCCAAACCCCCCCCCCGGTAAAAACCCCCCTTGAGCTGGCTAAACCAAAAAATTTTAAAAGAACATTGGTTTGTCCCCTTTAAATTGAGCTGCCCCCCCAAAGCGGTAAAAGGGCCCCCCTTGAGGGGTTTAAGACCTAAAAATTTTAAAAAGAAAATTGGATCGTCCCCTTAATGAGCTGATTTAAAAGGATAAAAGGGCCCCAAAAACCCGGGCAAGGGCCCCTAAAAAATTAAATAAAAAACTTGGGATCGTCCCCTTAAATTGAGCTGACTAAACCCAAGAGGGTTTCAAAGCCCCCTTAAATTTGGTTTAAGGGACCAAAAATATAGAAAATTTTTGGATCTCCCCTTTAAGGAGAAAAACCACAAGGGCTTTTAAAGCCCCCTTAATGGCAAAACCCTTAAAAATTTTTTAAAAAAAATTTGGTTCGTCCCCTTAAATGAGCGGATCCCCAAAGGAGGGAAAAAAAAAAAAGCGCCCCTGAGCTGGTTTGGCCCCAAAAATATAAAAGGGATCTTTCCCTTAAGAGTTTTGGAATCCCGGGGGTTTTAAAGTTCCCGTTTTTAAAAAAGCCCAAAAAATTTTTAAAAAAAAATTTGGGAAACGTCCCTTAATGAGCGGAATCACCAGCGGTCAAAGCCCCCCTTTTAATTGGTAAGACCTAAAAAATTTCGGGGAAAAAACCACTTGGTTTTTTTTTTCCATATAAATGGAACTCCCAAAGACGGTCAAAGCCCCCGAGTTGGTTTTAAAACCCAAAAAATTATCAAAAGGGGAAAACTTTTGGGGATCGTGATTTAATGAGTTAAATCCCCAAGAGGTTAAAAGCCCCCTTTAAGGCCTAAAAGCCTAAAAATTTTAAAGAAAAACTTGGATCGTGCCCTTATTGAGCTGACTCCCCAAAAGGGGGTTAAAAAACGCCCCTTGAGTGGCTAAAAACTAAAAATATCTAAAGAACACTTGGTTCTTGTTTTTTAAGGGAGTTTGCCCCCCAAAGGGACGGTAAAAACGCCCCTTGAGCGGGCAAAGGACCAAATTTTATGAAAGAATTTGGATTTTTCCCCTTAATGAGCTGATCCCAAGAGGGTTTAAAAAGGCCCCTTGAGAAAAAGGGACCAAAAAATTTATAAAAAGAAAACTTGGATGGGCCCCTTAAATTGAGTTGTCACCAAGCGGTTAAAGGCCCCTTTAAACTGGTAAACTAAAAAATTTTAAGAAAAATGGATGTGCCCTTTAAATTTGAGCTGACTCCCCAAAAACGGTCAAAGCCCCCTTAAGCTGGCTCCCCCCCCCAAAATTTTGAAAAACCTTGGATCTCCTTAATGAGCTGATTCCCCAAGAGGCCCAAAGCCCCCCTTAGTGTTAAGCCCTAAAAAAATTAAAGAAATTTTGGGAAATCTTCCCCTTTAATGAGTTGACTCCCCAAGGAGGGTTAAAAGCCCCCTTTAAAGTTGGTTTTAAATTTTAAAAAATATTTAAAGGAAAACTTGGATCTTTTCCCCCTTAAATGAGGATCCCAAAGCCCTTTCAAAGGCCCCCTTTAAAGCTTTTTTTGGACCAAAAATTATTTTAAAAAAAATTGGTTCTTCCCCTTAATGAGCTGACTCCCCAAAGAGGTAAAAGCCCCCTAGGGAAAGGGACCTAAAAAAATTTGAAAAAAAAACTTGGATCGTGTTTGAAGGGGACTCACCAAAAGGGCAAGGCCCCCCTTAGTTGGAAAAGAAAAAAAAATATCTAAAGAAAACTTGGATCTTTGGCCCAATGATTTAAACTCACCAAGGGGTAAAAGCCCCCCTTGATTTTGGGCCCTAAAAATTTGAAAAAACCCTTGGATCTGCCAAAATGAGCTCTAACCAAAAACTTAAAGGGCCCCCCTTAAGCTGGCTAAGACCTAAAAAATCTAAAAGAAAACTTGGATCGTTTTAATAAGTGACTCCCAAGAGGTAAAAAGGCCCCTTTGAGTTAGAAAAGCAAAAAAATTTGAAGAAAACGGGGATCGGGGGCCCAAATGAGCGACTCCCAAGACGGTCAAAACCCCCCTTGTTTTTTCAAAGGAAAAAAAATATCTAAAGAAAATTGGTTTGTCCCTTTTAAATGACCCTAACTCCCCAAGACGGAAAAGGCCCCCTTGAGAGGGCCCAAAGGCCCTAAAAAATCGAAAAAAAAATTGGATCGTTTTTTAATAGTTGAAAACCCAAGACGGCCCAAGGCCCCCCAAAAAATTGGCAAGGGACCAAAAAATTTTTAAGAAAAACCCGGGATCGTCCCCTTAAATAAGCTAACTCAAAGACGGTCAAAGCCCCCCTTGAGCTCCCAAGCCCAAAAAATATTTAAAAAATTTTGGATGGGGTTTTTTAATGAGTTTAATCACCAACGGTCAAAGCCCCCTTCAGCGGGGCAAAAACCCCAAAAATACCCAAAAAAAAAAACTTGGATTTTCCCTTAAATGAGCGGGACTCACCAGGAGGGCCCCCCAAAAGCCCCCCCTTTGAGCTGGTTTGGACCAAAAATTTTTGGAAAAAATTCGTTCCCTTTAATGAGTTTGACTCCCCAAGGGTGGGTAAAAGGGCCCCTTGACAAACCAAAGACCAAAAATTTTTCTGAAAACTTGGACCGTCCCCTTAATGAGGGCTCCCCTAAGGGTCAAAAAGGCCCTTGGGAGTTGGCTAGACCTAAAAATATCTAAAGAAACTTGGTTGTGCCAAAATTTAGCTGACTCCCCCGGGACGGTCAAAGCCCCTTGAGTTGGCTAAAACCAAAAATTATTAAAGGAAAACTTGGATCGTCCCTTTAATGGGGCCCTCAAAAAATTTTTTTAAAGGGCCCCTTAAACGGCTAACCCCCTAAAATATTTTAAGAAAACCGGATCTTGCCCTTATTGATCTGACTCCCAAGCCCTTAAAAAGCGCCCTTTGGGGTTGGCTAAACTGAAATACCCTAAAAAACCTTTGGGTTTTTCCCCTTAATGAGCTGATCCCAAGAGGTTTCAAAGGCCCCGCTTGAGCTTAAACCAAAAATATTTGAAGAAACTTGGACCCTCCCCTTAATAAAAGTTAAATCCCCCAAGACGGTAAAAGCGCCCCTTTGAGCTCCTTAAGGGCCCTAAAAATTTTGGAAAAAATTGGGATCTTTTCCTTTGAGTCCCTAAAACAAGGGTTTTAAAGGGCCCCCCTTTTAGTGGCAAAACCCAAAAATTAATTGAAAAAAACTTGGATCTTTGCCTTAATGATGATTCACCAAAACGGTCAAAGCCCCCTTAAGCTCCAAAGACCAAAAAATATTAAGAAAACTTGGTTCTTTGCCCTTAATGGGCTAATCCCAAAGAGGTCAAAGGCCCCTTGAGTTGGAAAGGGGCCCAAAAAATTTAATCTAAAGAAAACTTGGATCTTTCCCCTTTAATGAGCGGGCCCTACCAAGACGGTAAAAGCCCCCTTTGGAACCCTGGCAAATTTTAAAATTTTTGAAAAAATTTGGGATGGGCCCTTTGAGCTGCCTCTCCCAAAGGGGCAAAGCGCCTTGGGGTGGCTAGACCAAAAAATATCTAAAAAAAAAGGGGATCTTCCCTTTAAAAGGGGTTGACTCCCCAGACGGTCAAAGGCCCCTTGGGGTTGGAAAAGACCCAAATTTTAGGAAAAATTGGATGTGCCCTTAATGGCTGACCCCCCAAAAGGGGGAAAAAGGCCCCCCTTCCCCTGGCTAAGCCAAAAATTTCTAAAAAAACTTGGATCCCCCTTTTAAATGACGGATCCCAAAGGGGAAAAAAAAAGGGGCCCCCCTTTGAGTGGTAAGACCTAAAAATATCAAAAAAAACTTGGATCTGCCCTTAAGGGGGGCTCCCCAAAAACCCCTTAAAAGGCCCCCTTTAAGTGGAAAAGGGGCCCAAAAAATTTTGGGGAAAAAACCACTTGGATTTTCCCCTTAAGGGGGCTGCCCCCCAAAGGGGGTAAAAGAGCCCCTTGAGCTAAAAAAAGGTTTTTAAAAAATAGGGGGAAGAACACTTGGATGTGCCTTTAAGGGACTGACCCCAAGACAGAAAAACCCCCCTTGAGTGGTTTTGGGGAACCAAAAAAAATTATCTAAAAAACGTTGGATTGTCCCCTTAATGGTGACTCCCCAAGAGGCTTGCCCCCCTTGAGATGGCAAACCCCCTTTTAAAAAATTATCAAAAAAAAAAGTTGGATCTTTCCCTTTAATGATTTGACTTACCAAGACGGTAAAACCCCCCCTTTAAAACTGGAAAAGGCCCTGAAAAATTAAAGAAAATTTGGGCCCCCTTCCCCTTTTAATTTTGAGCTGACCCCCCCAAGGGCGGTAAAACCCCCCTTGGGGAGCTGGCAAAAAAAAGAAAAATAGGGGGAAAAATTTTTAAAGGACCCCCCCTTTAAAAAGGGAAAAAACCCCCCAAAAGACAGTAAAAGCTCCCCTTCAGCTTTTTTAAAAAAAAAAAAATTTTTCTAAAAAAAACGGGGATCTTTCCCCTTAATGAGTGATCCCCAGGAGGGAAAAAAGGGGTCCCTCGGCTAGCTTGGACCCAAAAATATCAGGATCGTTCCCTTAATGAGCTGACTCACCAAGGTGGTCAAAGTACCCCATGACCTAACAAAGACCTAGAATTTTCTAAAGAAAACTTGGATCGTACCCTTAATGAGCAGACTCACCTAGACGGTCAAAGTGCCCCTTGAGTTGGCTAAGACCTCAAAATATCTGAAGAACACTTGGATTGTGCCCATAATGAGCTGACTCACCAAGACGGTCAAAGCGCCCCTTGAGTTGGCTAAAACCTAGAATATCTGAAGAAAACTTGGATCGTGCATTTGATGAGTTGACTCACTAAGATGTTTAAAGCGCCCCTTGAACTGGCTAAGAGCTAAAAATATCTTAAGAAAACTCGGATCGTGCCCTTAGTGAGCTGACTCACCAAGACCTTCAAAGCGCCCCTTGAGCTGGCTAAGAACTAGAAATATCTAAAGAACACTTGGTTCTTGCCCTTAATGAGCTGACTCGCCAAGACGGTCAAGGCGCCGCTTGAGCTGGCTAAGACCTAAAAATATCTGAAGAAGACTTGGATCGTGCCCTTAATGAGCTGAGTCACCAAGACGGTCAAAGCGCACCTTGAGCTACCTAAGACCTAGAAATATCCGAAGAAAACTTGGATCGTGCATTAGTGAGTTGCTCACCAAGACGGTTAAAGTGCCCCTTGAGCTGGCTAACACATAAATAATCTGAAGAAAACATGGATCGTGTCCTTAATGAGCTGACTCACCAAAACGGTCAAAGCACCCCTTAAGCTGGCTAAGACCAAAAAATATCTGAAGAAAACATGGATCGTGCCCTTCATGAGCTGAGTCACCAAGATGGTCAAAGCGCCCCTTGAGCTGGTTAAGACCTAAAAATATCTGAAGAAAACTTGGATCGTGCCCTTAATGAGCTGACTCACCAAGACGGTCAAAGCGCTCCTGAAGCTGGCTAAATCTTAAAAATATTTGAGGAAAACTTGGATCGTGCCCTAAATGAGCTGACTCACCACGACCGTCAAAGCGCTCCTTGAGCTGGCTATGACCTAAAATATCTGAAGAAAAAATGGATCTTGCCCTTAATGAGCTGACTCACCAAGACGGTCAAAGCGCCCCTTCAGTTGGCTAAGACCTACAAATATCTGAAGAAAACTTGGATCGTGCCCTTAATGAGCTGACTCACCAAAAGGGTCAAGGCGCCCCTTCAGCTGGCTAAGACCTAAAATATCTAAAGAAAACTTGGATCGTGCCCTTAATGACTTGACTCACCAAGACGGTAAAAGCGCCCCTTGAGTTGGCTAAGACCTAAAAATATCTGAAGAACACTTGGATCGTGCCCTTAATGAGCTGGCTCACCAAGACCTTCAAAGCGCCCCTTAAGCTGGCTAAGACCTAAATATATCTGAAGAACACTTGGATCGTGCCCTTAATGAGCTGACTCGCCAAGATGGTCAAAGAGCCCCTTGAGCTAGCTAAGTCTTAAAAATATCTGAAGAACACTTGGATCGTGCCTTTAATGAGCTGACTCCCCAAGACAGTCAAAACGCCCCTTGAGCTGGCTAGGACCAAAAAATATCTAAAGAACAGTTGGATTGTGCCCTTAATGAGCTGACTCACCAAGACGGTCATTGCGCCCCTTGAGATGGCTAAGACCTAAAAATATCGAAAGAAAATTTGGATCGTGCCCTTAATGAGCTGACTTACCAAGACGGTCAAAGCGCCCCTAAAACTGGCAAGGACCTGAAAATATCTAAAGAAAACTCGGATCGTGCCCTTAATGAGCTGACTCACCAAGACGGTCAAAGCGCCCCTTGAGCTGGCTAAGACCGAAAAATATCTGAAGAACTTTTAGATCGTGCCTTTAATGAGCTAACTCACCAAGACAGTCAAAGCTCCCCTTCAGCTGGCTAAAACCTAAAAATATCTAAAGAAAACTTGGATCGTGCCCTTAATGAGCTGACTCACCAGGACGGTCAAAGCGTCCCTCGAGCTAGCTTGGACCCAAAAATATCAGGATCGTTCCCTTAATGAGCTGACTCACCAAGGTGGTCAAAGTACCCCATGACCTAACAAAGACCTAGAATTTTCTAAAGAAAACTTGGATCGTACCCTAAATGAGCGACTCACCTAGACGGTCAAAGTCCCCCTTTTGAGTTGGTAAGACCTCAAAATATCTGAAGAACATTGATTGTGCCCAAATGAGCTGACTCACCAAGACGGTCAAAGCGCCCCTTGAGTTGGCTAAAACCTAGAATATCTGAAGAAAATTGGATCGTCCATTAATGAGTTAAATCACTAAGAGGGTTAAAGCGCCCCTTGAACTGGCTAAGAGCTAAAAATATCTTAAGAAAACTCGGATCGTGCCCTTAGTGAGCTGACTCACCAAGACCTTCAAACCCGCCCCTTGAGCTGGCTAAGAACTAAAATATCTAAAGAACACTTGGTTCTTCCCCTTAATGAGCTGACTCGCCAAGACGGTCAAGGCGCCGCTTGAGCTGGCTAAGACCTAAAAATATCTGAAGAAGACTTGGATCTTTGCCCTTAATGAGCTGAGTCACCAAGACGGTCAAAGCGCACCTTGAGCTACCTAAAAACCTAGAAATATCCGAAGAAAAACTTGGATCGGGGCATTATGAGTTGCTCACCAAGACGGTTAAAGTGCCCCTTGAGCTGGCTAACACATAAATAATCTGAAGAAAACTTGGATCGTGTCCTTAATGAGCTGACTCACCAAAACGGTCAAAGCACCCCTTAAGCTGGCTAAGACCAAAAAATATCTGAAGAAAACATGGATCGTGCCCTTCATGAGCTGAGTCACCAAGATGGTCAAAGCGCCCCTTGAGCTGGTTAAGACCTAAAAATATCTGAAGAAAACTTGGATCGTGCCCTTAATGAGCTGACTCACCAAGACGGTCAAAGCGCTCCTTAAGCTGGCTAAATCTTAAAAATATTTGAAGAAAACTTGGATCGTGCCCTAAATGAGCTGACTTACCACGACCGTCAAAGCGCTCCTTGAGCTGGCTATGACCTAAAATATCTGAAGAAAACATGGATCTTGCCCTTAATGAGCTGACTCACCAAGACGGTCAAAGCGCCCCTTCAGTTGGCTAAGACCTACAAATATCTGAAGAAAACTTGGATCGTGCCCTTAATGAGCTGACTCACCAAGAGGGTCAAAGCGCCCCTTGAGCTGGCTAAGACCTAAAATATTTAAAGAAAACTTGGATCGTGCCCTTAATGACTTGACTCACCAAGACGGTAAAAGCGCCCCTTGAGTTGGCTAAGACCTAAAAATATCTGAAGAACACTTGGATCGTGCCCTTAATGAGCTGGCTCACCAAGACCTTCAAAGCGCCCCTTAAGCTGGCTAAGACCTAAATATATCTGAAGAACACTTGGATCGTGCCCTTAATGAGCTGACTCGCCAAGATGGTTAAAGCGCCCCTTGAGTTGGCTAAGACCTAAAAATATCTGAAAAACACTTAGATCGTGCCCTTAATGAGCTAACTCACCAAGATGGTCAAAGCGCCGCTAAAACTGGCAAGGACCTAAAAATATCTAATGAAAACTTGGATCGTGCCCTTAATGAGCTGACTCACCATGACGGTCAAAGCGCCGCTTGAGCTGGCTAAGACCGAAAAATATCTAAAGAACATTTAGATCGTACCCTTAATGAGCTGACTGACCAAGATGGTCAAAGCTCCTCTTCAGCTGGGTAAGACCTAAAAATATCTAAAGAAAACTTGGATCGTTTCCTTAATGAGCTGACTCACCAAGACGGTCGAAGCACCCCTTCAGCTTGCAAAGACCAAAATTATCTTAAGAAAACTTGGATCGTGCCCTTAATGAGTAGACACACCAAGGCGGTCAAAGCGCCCCTTGAACTGGCTAAGACCTAAGAATGTCTGAGGAAAACTTAGATTGTGCCCTTAATGAGTAGACTCACCTAGACGGTCAAAGTACCCCATGAGCTCGCTAAGACCTAAAAATATCCGAAGAACACTTGGATCATGCCCATAATGAGCTGACTCACCAAGACGGTCAAAGCGCGCCTTGAGCTGGCTAAAACCTAGAATATCTGAAGAAAACTTGTATCGTACACTTAATGAGTTGACACACTAAGACGGTTAAAGCGCCCCTTGAACTGGCTAAGACCTAAAATATCTAAAGAAAACTTGGATCGTGCCCTTAATGAGTTGACTCACTAAGACGGTTAAAGCGCCCCTTGAACTGGCTAAGAGCTAAAAATATCTTAACAAAACTTGGATCGTGCCCTTAATGAGCTGACTCACCAAGACCATCAAAGCGCGGAGCTCGCTAGGACCTAAAAATATCTAAAGAAAACTTGGATCGTGCCCTTAATGAGCTAACTCACCAAGAGGGTCAAAGCGCCCCTTTAGTTGGCTAAAACCAAAAAAATCTGTAGAACACTTGGATCGTGCCCTTGATGAGCTGACTCACTAAGACGGTCAAAGTGCCCCCTGAGCTGGCTAAGACCTAAAAATATCTGAGGAAAACTTTGATCGAACCCTTAATGACCAGACTCACCAAGACGGTCAAAGCGCCACTTGAGATGGTTAAGACCTAAAAACATCTCAAGAAAACTTAGATCGTGCCCTTAATGAGCTGACTCACTAAGACAGTCAAAGCGCCCCATGAGCTGCCTAAGACCCAAAATATCTGAAGGAAACTTGGATCGTGCCCTAAATGAGCTGACTCACCAAGACGGTCAAAGCGCCCCTTCAGCTAGCTAAGACCTAAAAATATCTAAAGAAAACTTGGATTGTGCCCTTAATGAGCTGACTCACCAAGACGGTCAAAGCGCCCCTTGAGCTGGCTAGGGCATAAAATATCTGAAGAAAACTTGGATCGTGCACTTAATGAGCTGACTCATCAAGATGGTCAAAGCACCCCTTGAACTGGCTAAGACCTAAAAATATCTTAAGAAAACTCGGATCGTTCCTTCAATGAGCTGACACACCAAGACGGTCAAAGCGGCCCGACAGCTGGCTAAGACCTAAAAATATCTGAAGAACACTTCGATCGTACCCTTAATGAGCTGACTCACCAAGACGGTCAAAGCGCCCCTTGAGCTAGCTAAGACCTAAAAATATCTGAACAACACTTGGACCGTGCAATTAATGAGCTGGCTCACCAAGATGGTCAAAGCGCCCTTGGAGCTGGCTAGTAGCTGAAAATATCTAAAGAATACATGGATCGTGCCCTTAATTAGCTGACTCACCAAGACGGTCAACGCAACCATGGAGTTAGCTAAGACCGAAAAGTATCTGAAGAAAACTTGGATCGTGCCTTTGATGAGCAGACTCACCAAGACGGTCAAAGCTCCCCTTGAGTAGGCTAAAACCATAAAATATCTGAAGAACACTTTGATCTTGCCCTTAATGAGCTGACTCACCAAGACGGTCAAAGCGCACCTTGAGTTGGCTAAGACCTGAAAATATCTAAAGAACCCTTGGACCTTGCCCTTAATGAGCTGACTCTCCAAGACGGTCAAAGCGCCGCTTGAGCTAAATAATAGCTAAAACTATTTGAGGAACACTTGGATACTGCCCTTAATGAGTTGACTCCCCGAGACGGTCAAAGCGCCCCTGGAGCTGGCTAGGACCTAAAATATCTGGAAAAAACATGTATCGTTCCCTTAATGAGCTCACTCAACAAGAAGGTCGAAGCGCCCCTTCAGCTGGCTAAGACCTAGAATACGTGAAGAAAACTTGGATCGTGCCCTTAATGAGATGACTCACCAAGACGGTCAAAGCGCCCCTTAAGCTCACTAAGACCTGAAAATATCTAAAGAACACTTGGATCGTGCCCTTAATGAGCTGACTCACCAAGACGGTCAAAGTGCCAATTGAGCTCGCTAAGACCTAAAAATATCTGAAGAAAACTTGGATCGTGCCCTTAATGAGCTGACTCACCTAGACGGTCAAGGCGCCCCTTGAGCTGGCCAAGACCTGAAAATATCTGAAAAACACCTGGATCTTGCCCTTAATGAGTTGACTCTCCAAGTCGGTCAAAGCGCCCCTTGAGCTGGCTAAGACCTAAAAATAGCTGAAGAATGCTTGGATCGTGCCCTTAATCAGCTGCTCACCAAGACGGTCAAAGCTCCCTTAGAGCTCGCTAGGACCTAAAAATATCTGAAGAAAACTTGGATCGTGCCCTTAATGAGCTAACTCACCAAGAAGGTCAAAGCGCCCCTTTAGTTGGCTAAAACCAAAAAAATCTGTAGAACACTTGGATCGTGCCCTTAATGAGCTGACTCACCAAGACGGTCAAAGCGCCCCTTGAGCTGGCTAAGACCTGAAAATATCTAAGGAAAACTTTGATCGAACCCTTAATGACCAGACTCACCAAGACGGTCAAAGCACCACTTGAGATGGTTAAGACCTAAAAACATCTCAAGAAAACTTGGATCGTGCCCTTAATGAGCTGACTCAGTGAGACAGTCAAAGCGCCCCATGAGCTGCCTTAGACCCAAAATATCTGAAGGAAACTTGGATCGTGCCCTTAATGAGCTGACTCACTAAGACGGTCAAAGCGCCCCTTCAGCTAGCTAAGACCTAAAAATATCTAAAGAAAACTTGGATTGTGCCCTTGATGAGCTAACTCACTAAGACGGTCAAAGCGCCCCTTGAGCTGGCTAGGACAAAAAATATCTGAAGAAAACTTGGATCGTGCACTTAATGAGCTGACTCATCAAGATGGTCAAAGCGCCCCTTGAACTGGCTAAGACCTAAAAATACCTTAAGAAATCTCGGATCGTTCCTTCAATGAGCTGACTCACCATGACGGTCAAAGCGCCCCTTGAGCTGGCTAAGACCTAAAAATATCTGAAGAACACTTCGATCGTACCCTTAATGAGCTGACTCACCAAGACGGTCAATGCGCCACTTGAGCTAGCTAAGACCTAAAAATATCTGAACAACACTTGGACCGTGCCCTTAATGAGCTGGCTCACCAAGATGGTCAAAGCGCCCTTAGAGCTGGCTAGTAGCTGAAAATATCTGAAGAATACATGGATCGTGCCCTTAATTAGCTGACTCACCAAGACGGTCAAAGCAACCTTGGAGCTGGCTAAGACCGAAAAGTATCTGAAGAAAACTTGGATCGTGCCCTTAATGAGTAGACTCAACAAGACGGTCAAAGCACCCCTTGAGTAGGCTAAGACAATAAAATATCTGAAGAACACTTGGATCTTGCCCTTAATGAGCTGACTCACCAAGACGGTCAAAAAAGCCCCCCTTGAACTGGCTAAGACCTAAAATATCTGAAAAAAACTTGGATCGTGCCCTTAATAAGTTGACTCACCAAGATGGTCAAAGCGCCCCTTGAGCTGGCTAAGACCCAAAATATCTGAAGAAAACTTGGATCGTACCATTAATGAGATGACTCACCAAGAAGGTCAAAGCGCCCCTTCAGCTGGCTAAGACCTGAAAATATCTTAAGAATACTTGGATCTTGCCCTTAATGAGCTAACTCACCAAGACGGTCAAAGCGCCCCTTCAGCTAGCTAAGTCCTAAAAATATTTGAAGTACACTTGGATTGTGCCCTTAATAAGATGACTTACCAAGACGGTCAATGCGCCCCATGAGCTAGCTACGACCAAAAAATATCTGAAGAATACATGGATCGTGCCCTTAATAAGCTGACTCACCAAGACGGTCAAAGCACCCCTGAGCTGGCTAAGACCGAAATATCTGAAGAAAACTTGGATCGTGCCCTTAATGAGCTGACTCACCTAGACGGTCAAAGGCGCCCCTTGAGCTGGCCAAGACCATAAAAATATCTGAAAAACACTGGATCTTGCCCTTAATGAGCTGACTCTCAAGACGGTCAAAGCTCCTAGCTGCTAGACCTAAAATATCTGAACAACACTTGGACCGTGCCCTTAATGAGCTGGCTCACAAGATGGTCAAAGCGCCCTTGGAGCTGGCTAGTAGCTGAAAAATCTGAAGAAACATGGATCGTGCCCTTAATTAGCTGACTCACCATGACGGCCAAAGCAACCTTGGAGCTGGCTAAGGCCGAAAAGTATCTGAAGAAAACTTGGATCGTGCCCTTAATGAGCAGACTCACCAAGACGGTCAAAGCACCCCTTGAGTAGGCTAAGACCATAAAATATCTGAAGAACACTTGGATCTTGCCCTTAATGAGCTGACTCACCAAGACGGTCAAAGCGCACCTTGAGTTGGCAAAGACCTGAAAATATCTAAAGAACCCTTGGACCATGCCCTTAATGAGCTGACTCTCCAAGACGGTCAAAGCGCCGCTTGAGCTAAATAATAGCTAAAACTATTTGAGGAACACTTGGATCCTGCCCTTAATGAGTTGACTCACTGAGACGGTCAAGGCCCCTGGAGCTGGCTAGGACCTAAAAATATCTGGAAAAAACTTGTATCGTTCCCTTAATGAGCTCACTCAACAAGAAGGTCAAAGCGCCCCTTTAGCTGGCTAAGACCTAGAATACGTGAAGAAAACTTGGATCGTGCCCATAATGAGATGACTCACCAAAACGGTCAAAGCGCCCATAAGCTCACTAAGACCTGAAAATATCTAAAGAACACTTGGATCGTGCCCTTAATGAGCTGACTCACCAAGACGGTCAAAGTGCCCCTTGAGCTGGCTAAGACCTCAAAATATCTGAAGAAAACTTGGATCGTGCCCTTAATGAGCTGACTCACCAAGACGGTCAAAGCGCCCCTTGAGCTGGCTAAGACCTAAAAATATCGGAAGAAAACATGGATCGTGCCCTCAATGAACTGACTCACCAAGACGGTCAAAGCAGCGCTTAAGCTGGCTAGGACCTAAAAATATCTGAAGAAAACTTACATCGTGCCCTTAATGAGCTGACTCACCATGATGGTCAAAGCGCCCCTTGAGCTGGCTAAGACCCAAAATATCTGAAGAAAACTTGGATCGTACCTTTAATGAGCTGACTCACCAAGAAGGTCAAAGCGCCCCTTCAGCTGGCTAAGACCTGAAAATATCTTAAGAATACTTGGATCTTGCCCTTAATGAGCTAACTCACCAAGACGGTCAAAGCGCCCCTTCAGCTAGCTAAGTCCTAAAAATATTTGAAGCACACTTGGATCGTGCCCTTAATAAGATGACTTACCAAGACGGTCAATGCACCCCATGAGCTAGCTAGACCAAAAAATATCTGAAGAATACATGGATCGTGCCCTTAATAAGCTGACTCACCAAGACGGTCAAAGCACCCCTCGAGCTGGCTAAGACCGAATAGTATCTGAAGAAAACTTGGATCGTGCCCTTAATGAGCTGACTCACCTAGACGGTCAAGGCGCCCCTTGAGCTGGCCAAGACCTGAAAATATCTGAAAAACACCTGGATCTTGCCCTTAATGAGTTGACTCTCCAAGACGGTCAAAGCGCCCCTTGAGCTGGCTAAGACCTAAAAATAGCTGAAGAATGCTTGGATCGTGCCCTTAATCAGCTGCTCACCAAGACGGTCAAAGCTCCCCTGGAGCTCGCTAGGACCTAAAAATATCTAAAGAAAACTTGGATCGTGCCCTTATGAGCTAACTCACCAAGAAGGTCAAAGCGCCCCTTATTGGCTAAAACCAAAAAAATCTGTAGAACACTTGGATCGTGCCCTTAATGAGCTGACTCACCAAGACGGTCAAAGCGCCCCTTGAGCTGGCTAAGACCTGAAAAATCTAAGGAAAACTTTGATCGAACCCTTAATGACCAGACTCACCAAGACGGTCAAAGCACCACTTGAGATGGTTAAGACCTAAAAACATCTCAAGAAAACTTGGATCGTGCCCTTAATGAGCTGACTCAGTGAGACAGTCAAAGCGCCCCATGAGCTGCCTAAGACCCAAAATATCTGAAGGAAACTTGGGGCGCCTCAACCGTCTTGCTGAGTCAGCTCATTAAGGGCAAGATCCGAGTTTTTTTTAGATTTTTTTTGGTTTTCCAGCCTTTTGGGGGTTTGCCCCGGCTTGAATTTCCAGCTTTTTAAACCCCGACCCAATTTTTTTTCAATTTTTTTAGGTCTTACCTTCCTAAAGGGGCCTTTGACCTCTTGGTGGGGCAGCTCTTTAAAGGGGAACAACCCAATTTTTTTTAAAATTTTTTTTTTGGTCCTAGCCACTCCAGGGGGTTTACTTTCCTTGGGGATTTAGCTAAAAAAGGGGAAACGATCCAAGTGTTCTTCAGATTTTTTTTTAAGGCAAAGCAACTCAAGGGTTTTTTTGACCTCTTGGTAGTCAGCCCCTTTAAGGGGCAGGCCCAAAGTTTTCTTAAATTTTTTAGTTTTTGCACTGAAGGGGGGCTTAACCGTCTTGGGAGTCAGCCCTTAAAGGGAAAATCCAAGTTTTGTTTGGGGATATTTTTGGTCTTACCCCAGCTCAAGGGGGGCCCTTTTGGCCGTTTTTTTTTAAAGTCTCCCTCTTTAAAGGGGCCCGATCCAAGTTTTTTTAAATTTTTTGGTTCTTACCCATTAAAGGGGGCCTTTTGGCCCGCTTGGGAGCCCAGCTCTTTAAGGGAACGTCCTTTTTTTCCCTTTAAATTTTTTTTAGGTTTTAGCCCCAATTTGGGGGGCCCCTTAAAAACCCGTTTGGGAGTCGGCCCCTTTAAAGGGGCACAAACCAAAATTTTTTTTTGAAAATTTTGGGCCCTTACCACCCCGGGGCCCTTTTAAGGTCTTGGTGATCAGCTCATTAAGGGCACGGCCCAAGTTTTTTTAAATTTTTTTTTTTAAGGTTTTAGCCGTTCAAGGGGCCCTTTCCGTCTTGGTGAGTAAACCCCATTAAGGGACAACCCAAAGTTTTTTTTCAAAATATTTTTTTTTTTTAGCCAGTTGGGGGGCCCTTTTGGACCCCCTTGGGTGGGTAAACTCTTTAGGGGAACAAACCCCAAGTTTTTTTAAAAAATATTTTTAGGTTTAGCCACATGGGGGGCCTTTGACCGTCTTGGTGGCCCAGCTCATTGGGGGAAACGATCCAAGTTTTCTTCCAAATTTTTTTGGGTTTTTTACCCAACTCAAGGGGCCCTTTACCCGTTTTGGTTGAGCCCAGCCCCTTTAAAAGGGCACAATCCAAGTGTTTTTTTAGTTTTTTTTTAAAGGTCTTACCCAACTAAAGGGCCTTTCCCGGGTTTTGGGAGTAACTCTTAAAGGGGCACGACCCAAAGGGGTTTCTTCAGTTTATTTTTTGGGTCTTAGCCACTCAAGGGGCGCTTTAAGGTCTTGGGATAAACTCTTGGGGCAGCCCAAGTTTTTTAAGTTATTTTTAGGTTTTTAGCCGTTCAAGGGGCGTTTAAAAAACCTTGGTGGAGTCACTTTTTAAAGGGGGCATGACCCCAAGTTTTTTTTTAAGATTTTTTTAGGTTTTTGCCTTCAAGGGGTCCTTTTAACCGCCCTTGGTGAGTAAACTCATTAAGGGAAACGTTTAAAGGGTTTTCTTCAGATTTTTGGGTCCAGCCAGTCAGGGGCGCTTTCCGCTTGGTGAGTATTCATTGGGGGCACGACCCAAAGTTTTTTTCCCGGAAAATTTTGGGCCCAAACCCCGATAAAGGGGGCCTTTGACCGTCTTGGTGGTCAGCTCAAAAGGGCCCCGACCCCAATGTTCTTCAGAAAATTTTATTTTTCCAGTAAAGGGAAATTTTTGACCGCCCCTTGGGTGAGTCAGCTCTTTAAAGGGCACGATCCAAGTGTTCTTAGAAAATTTTTAGGTCCTTAGGAAGTTTTAAAGGGGCCCCTTTTTAAACCGTCTTGGTGAGTAAATCTCATTAAGGGAACGACCCAAGTTTTTTTTCAGTATTCTGGGTCTTAGCCAGCTAAGGGGGCCTTTTGACCCAGTTGAGTGAGCTCTTTAAAGGGGAAACGATCCCCAAATTTTTTTTTTCCAGATTTTTTTGGTCCTACCGCCCCGGGGGCGTTTTTGGGGACCGTCTCGGGAGCCCAACTCTTTAAGGGCGGGACCCAAAAGTTTTTCCCTTCAAATATTTTTGGGTTTTATTTAGCTCAACGGCGCTTTGACCGTCTGGGATTCAGCTCTTTTAAAAAGGGCAAGCCCAAAGGGGTTTCTTTTAAAATTTTTTTAGTTTTGCCAACCAAGGTGGCTTTGCCCCTTTTTGGGGGAGTCAGCCCCTTAAGGGAAGACCCATTTTTTCTTCAATTTTTTAATTTTTTAAGCCTACCAAGGGGGCTTTGACCGTTTTGGTACCCCCGCTCTTTAAAGGGCAGATCCAAGTTTTTTCTTCAATATTTTTGGGTTTACCCAACCCCAGGGTTGCTTTACCGTTTTGGGTGAGTCAGTTTTAATAAGGGCAGGATCCATGAAATTCTTTAGATTTTTCAGTTTACTAGCCAGCTCCAAGGGGTTTTGCCCCTTTTGGAGCCCCTCATTAATTCCGGCCCAAAGGGGTTGTTCAGTTTTTTTTAAGGCCTTAGCTAGTTTAAGGGGCCCTTTACCGTTTTGGGGTGATCAGCTAAAAAAAGGGGACGACCAAGGGTTTTTTTTGATTTTTTTTAGGTTTTAAAGCCACGGTGGGGGGCCCGTTTTGGACCGCTTGGGTGTGTAAGCTCATTGAAAGGAACGACCCCGGTTTTCTTAAATTTTTTTTGGTCTTGGGCCCAGTTTAAGGGGGCTTTTACCATTTTATAAAGTCGGGTCATTAAGTGCACGATCCAAGTTTTTTTTTAGAAATTTTTTACCCCCTACCCACCCAAAGGGGCCTTTAACCCCGTCTTGGTGACCCAACTCAAAAAGGGGGCACAATCCAAGTTTTTTTTTGGATTTTTTGGGTTTTTAACCTCTAAGGGGGCCTTTTTTAAACCGTTTTGGGTTTAAAGCCCGCTCAAAAAAGGGTACATCCAAGTTTTCCTTGGGATTTTTTTGGGTCTTGGGAAAACCCCAAGGGGGCCTTTTTGACGTCTTTTTAGTCATTCTTAAAGGGGCACACCCAAGTTTTTTTAAGATGTTTTGGGTTTTTAACCTTTCTCAAGGGGCGCTTTAAACCCCGCCCTTGGTATTTTCTTTAAAAGGGCCGATAAAATTTTTTCCCTAGAAAATTTTTGGGCCCCCAGTGGGGGCCTTTTCCCAAGGGGCCGCTTTGCACCCTTTTTCTTTTTTTGAAGCCAACAACAGGGTTTCCCCCCCGGTTTTCTTTCAGAAAAATTTTTTTTAAAGGTCCACCCAGCCCCAAGGGGGTTTTAAACCGTCTGGTGAGCAGCCCCAAATTAAAAAAGATCCAAGTTTCTTCAGTATTTTAGGTCTTACCCAAACTAAAGGGGGCCTTTTGACCTTTCCTTGGGGATTTACCCCATTAAGGGCCCAAGCCCAAATTTGTTTTTTTTAGATTTTTTTAAAGGTTTCTTGGAGTTTAAGGGGCCCCTTGACCGTTTTTGGGACCCACTCAAAAAAGGGAAACTCCTTTTTTTTCTTCATTTCTAGGTTTCTTACCCCAGCTAAGGGGGTTTTTGCCCCTTTTTGGGTTGAGTAGCTTTTTAAGGGAAAATCAAGTTTTTTTTCCAATATTTTTTGGCCCTTACCCAGCCTAGGGGCGCTTTGACCGTCTGGTAAGTAAATTTTAAAAGGGCAAACCAAAAGTTTTCCTTCAAATATTTTTGGGTTTACAAAAGCTAAGGGCCCCTTTTGGACCGTTTTGGGATCAGCTCTTTAAAGGGCCCGGCCAAAGGGGTTTTCTTTAATTTTTTTGGGTCTTACCCATTTAAGGGGCTTTGACCGTCTTGGGAGTCACCCCATTAAGGGCAAGTTTCCAAAGTTTTTCCCCAAAAAAATCTTTTAATTTTTTGGGTCTTAGCCATTAAGGGGGTTGTTTTGACCGTTTTGGTGATTTTGCCTTTAAAGGGGCACGACCCCAAGGGTTTTCCCCAATATTTTTTTTCTTACCCAAACAAAAAGGGGCCCTTTTAAACCTTTCCGGGAGTCAGCTTTTAAAGGGCACGACCCCCCCTTTTTTCCCTTAAATATTTTTGGGTTTTTAACCCAGCTAAGGGCGCTTTACCCCTTTGAGAAACTCTTTAAGGTAGGGTCCAAGTTTTTTAGATTTTTTTGGGTCTTGGGCCAAGCTAAGGGGGGCTTTAAAAACCGTCTTGGGGGGGCCCAGCTCTTAAGGGGAAAAACAAACCAATTTTTCCCCAGATTTTTTTGGTCTTGGGCCAAACTCAAGGGGCGCTTTCCCCGTCATGGTGAGTCAACCTTTTAAAGGGAGGGGGTCCGTTTTTTTTAAATATTTTTGGTTTTTCCACCCAAAGGGGGCCCTTTTTTTGGCCCCGTTTTGGGAAAACCATAAAGGGGGGGAACGATCCAATTTTTTTTAAAGATATTTTTAGCTTCCAGCCCCAAGGGGGTTTAAAACCGTCTTAAGGAGTTAGCTTTTAAAGGGGCACTTTCCTGTTTTTCAGATATTTTTGGCCTTACCCAACTAAAGGGGCCGCAAAAAAACCGTTTTGGGGAGTAATTTAATTAAAAAACCCAAATTTTTCTTCAGATTTTTTGGGTTCTACCCACTCAAGGGCACTTTTAAGGGCCCCTTGGTTTTATTTAAACTCAAAAGGCACGCCCAATTTTTTTTGATTTTTTTTGGGTTCTTAGATTAAAGGGGGCCCCTTTTTAACCTTCTTGGTGAGCCCCAACTCTTTGGGGCCCACGACCCATTTTTTCCCTTCAAATTTTTTGGCTTAGCAATTCAGGGGGGTTTTTTTGGACCTTTTTTTGGGTTATCAGCTTTTAAAACGTTTAAGTTTTCTTCAAAATTTTTTTAGGTTTTACCCATTTGGGGCCTTTAACCGTTTTGGTTAGTTTTTTTTTCATTGGGGGCCACGACCCAAGTTTTTTTCCCGATTTTTTGGGTTTTTTAGAGCTCGGGGGGCTCTTCCCGGGTTTTTGGTTTAGTCACTCATTGGGCCACAACCCAAAGTTTTTTTTCTTAATTTTTTTGGGTCTTGGGCCAACTAAAGGGGCCTTGCCCTTTTGGGTTTAAAATTTTCAGCTTATAAAACACACCCAAGTTTTCTTAATTTTTTAGGCTTATTGGTTTAAGGGGGCTTTAAACCTTGGGGAGTCACTCTTTAAAGGGAAAACACCCAAGTTTTCTTAGTTTTTTAAAGGCCCTTAGCCACTGGGGGGCCCTTTTGACCTTCTTTTGTTAGCTCTTTAAGGGGAACGATCCAAAATTTTTTTTCAGATATTTTAGGCCAAACCCAAATTTTTTCCAAGGGGGCTTTGCCCGTTTTGTGATCAACCCCTTTAAAGGGGCTTGGCCAAAAGTTTTCCCCTTAAAATTTTTTTTAGCCTTATTTACTAAAGGGCCCGCTTTGACCGCTTGGAGGTAAAGCTCAAAAGGGTAAACCCCCAAGGTTTTTAAAATTTTTTTAGGTCTTACCAAACTCAAGGGGCTTTTTTTGACCGTTTTGGGTGAGTAAACTCTTTAAAGGGAAAGATCCGGGGTTTTTTTTAGATATTTTATGTTCTTACCCTTTTAGGGGGCTTTGAGTTTTGGTGACCCCGGCTCTTTAAGGGGCCGATCCAATTTTTTTTTTAAATTTATTTGGTCTTGGGCCACCCCAAGGGGCCCTTTGACCGTTTTGGGGTGAGTCCCCTTTTAAAAGGGCCCCACCCCAAGTTTTTCAAAATTTTTTGGGCCCCCAGCCACCCCAAGGGCGTTTTGCCCTTTTTTTGGGGAGCCAGCCTTTAAAAGGGGCAAATCCAAGTGTTTTCAAAATTTTTTTAAAGGTTTTTAAGCTAACCCAAAGGGGCCGTTTTGACCTCTTGGTGAGCAGCTCATTAAGGGCCCCGACCCAAGTGTTCTTCAGATTTTTTTAAGGCCCTTACCAGCTAAGGGGGTTTTTAACCGTCTGGTGAGTCAGCTCATTAAGGGAAACAAACCAAGTTTTCTTAAGATTTTTTTTGGGTTTTACCCAAAGGTTCGAGGGGCGTTTTTGACCTTTTGGGTGAGTCGCTCAAAAAGGGCCCAACGATCCCAAGTTTTTCCTTAAATTTTTTAGGTTTTTGGCCATAAAGGGGGGCCCCTTTGGCCCTTTTTGGGGTTTTTTAGCTCTTTAAAGGGGCACAACCCAAAGGGTTTTCCCCTTCCCCCAGATATTTTTGGGTCTTAGCCAATTTAAAGGGCGCTTTTAACCGTCTTGGCGAGTAGCTCTTAAGGGCACGACCCAAATTTTGTTTTTTAAATATATTTAGGCCCTTAAACCCGCTCGGGGGGCCTTTGGGGGGTTTTGGTGAGTAAAACTCTTTAAAGGGCAAGATCCGAGTTTTCTTAAGATATTTTTAGGTCTTACCTTTTCAAGGGGGCTTTAAACCCCCCTTAAAGTGATAAACCCAATTAAGGGAAGACCCAAATTTTTTCTTCAGATTTTTTAAGGTCTTAGCCAGTTAAAGGGGGTTTTTTTGACCATTTTTGGAGTCAGCTAAAAAAAGGGGCCACGTTCCCAAGTTTTTTTCGGATTTTTTTTGGGCCCTTACCCGGGGTAAAGGTCATTTAAACCGTCTTGGGAGAACCCTTCATTAAGGGCACACCCAAGTTTTTTTTTCATTATTTTTGGGGTCTTAGCCACCCCCAAGGGGGGGGGGGGGGGGGGGGGCCTCTAAGGGCCTTTGACCGTCTTGGTGGTCAGCTCTTTAAAGGGCAGACCAATGTTTTTAAAAGAAAATTTTGGGTTTAGTGATTAAGGGGGCCTTACCTTTTTTTGGTGAGTCCATCTCATAAGGGAAACGACCCCAAGTTTTCTTAAACGAAATTCTAGGTCTTGGGCCAGCTAAGGGGGCGCTTTGCCCTTCTTTTGAGTGAGCCATTAAGGAACGATAAAATTTTTTTTTTCCAGATTTTTTTTGGCCCTAGCCGGCTCCGGGGGCGCTTTGACCGTCTCGGGAGCCCAAACTCTTTAAGGGCAATCCAATTTTTCCCTTCAAATATTTTTAGGTTTTATTTAGTCAACGGCGTTTGCCCGTCTTGGGAGCCCCACTCTTTTGGGGAAAGGGTTCCAAGGTTCTTTAGATATTTTCAGGTTTTACCCCAACTAAAGGGTGGGTTTTGGGACCCCCTTGGGGACCCAGCTCATTAAGGTCAAAAAAAAGTTTTTTCGATTTTTTAAGGTTTTAAAAGCCTACCAAGGGGCGCTTTGACCGTCTTGGTAACCCTGCTCTTTAAAAGGAAACACCCAAAGTTTTCTTCAATACTTTGGGTTTTAACCAAACCCCAAAAGGGTTTTTTGACCGTTTTTGGTGAGCCCCAGTTTAATTAAGGGCAGATCCATGTTTTCCTTTAGAAAAATTTCACTCTAGCCAGCTCCAAGGGGCTTTGCCCTTTTGGTGACCCAGAACCATTAAGGGAACGGCCCCAAGTTTTTGTTCAGTTTTTTTTAGGCTTAGCTAGCCCAAGGGGCGTTTTGGCCGTTTTGGTGAGTCACTTTTAAAGGGGAACAAACCAGTGTTCTTCAGATATTTTTGGGGTTCCTTACCCCCAGTTTCCCGGGGGGGGGCCCGTTTGGGGGTTTAACCGTCTTGGTGGTCAGCTCATTGAAGGAACAACCCAATTTTTTTTAAAATATTTTTAAGGCCCTTGCCATTAAAAGGGGGCTTTCCCCCCTTTTCCCCCCCAAGAGTCAGTCATTAAGTGCACGTTCCAAGTTTTCTTCAGATATTTTATGTCCTACCACCTAAAGGGGGCGCTTTAACGTCTTGGGTGAGTCAACTCATTAATGCACGCCCCCAAGTTTTCTTGGGATTTTTCCTAGGTTTAGCCAGCTAAAGGGGGCCCTTTTTGGGCCGTCTTGGTGATTTCCGCCTTTAAAAGGGTTCCGATCCAAGTTTTCTTGGGATTTTTTTTTTGGGGTTTTTTAAACCCCAAGGGCATTTTTTGACCGTTTGGTTTTAGTCTTCTTTAAAGGGGAAACGATCCAAGTTTCCTACAGATTTTTTTGGGTCTTATCCCTCAAGGGGCCTTTGCCCCGCCCTTAGTGAGTCACCTCTTTAAAGGGGCACAACCCAAAGTTTTTTTTTAAATTTTTTTGGGGCCCTAGCCCCCCAAAGGGGCGCTTTAACCTCTTGGGATAAACCCAAAGGGCGATCCAATTTTTTCTTCGGATATTTTTAGGTTTTAGCCAGCCCCAAGGGGCGTTGGGCCCCGTCTTGGGGGATTCCCACCTTTTAAGGGGCACAATCCAAGTGTTTTTCAATATTTTTAGGTCTTAGCCAGCCAAGGGCCCTTTTGACCGTTTTGGGAGAACCTCATTAAGGAAAGATCCAAGGGGTTTTTCAATTTTTATGGGTCTTAACCAGTTAAAGGGGGCCCTTTTAACCCTTTTTGGTGAGTAAACCATTGGGGGAAACGATCCAATTTTTGTTTTTAATTTTTAGTTTTAAGCCAGTTAAAGGGGGCCCTTTTTACCGCCCTTGGTGAGTAAACTAAAAAAAGGGGCCCCATCCAAGTTTTTTTTAAAAAATTTTATTTTAAAGGCCTTTTTAAAGGGGGGCGTTTAAAAAAACCCTTGGGGGCCCTTTTTATTAAGGAACGATCCAAGTTTTTCTTCAGATATTTTGGGTTTTTAAACCCCAGCTAAGGGGCGCTTTTTGCCTTCTTGGTGAGTAAACCTTTAAAGGGAGACCCAAAAGTTTTCCCTTCCCGTTTTTTTTTGGGGCATACCCAGCTAAAGGGGTATTTTGGGCCCCCTTTTGGTGAGTCACTCTTTAAGGCAAAACCCAATTTTTCCCCTTCAGATTTTAGGTTTAGCCAGTTAAGGGGCCTTTGACCGTTTTGGGTGGTCACTTTTAAAGGAACGACCCAAAAGGTTTTTTTTGATAATTTTGGGTTTTTCAAGCTAAAGGGGCCGACCGCGGGGGTAAAGGTCGCTCTTTAAAGGGGAAACGATCCTTTTTTCCCTTTAGATATTTTTAAAGGCCCTTACCCAAGCTGAAGGGGCCCTTTAAACCTTTTGGGGAATCAGCTCATTAAGGGACGACCCAAATGTTCTTTAATATTTTCGGTCTTGGGAAGTTTAAGGGGCGCTTTGCCCGGGTCTTGGGTAAAGTCACCTTTTTTAAAGGCACAAACCCAATTTTTCCCCCTTAATTTTTTTGGGGGTCCTTGCCTTTTTTAAGGGGCTTTTAAAACCTCTTGGTGGTTGCTTTTTAAAGGGGCACGAACTAAGTTTTTTCCAGATATTTTAGGCCTTGGGCCACTTAAGGGGCGTTTTAAAAACCTTCTTGGTGAGTACTCATTAAGGGACGTTTCCCAAGTTTTTTTCAATATTTTGGGTCTTAGCCACCCTTTAAGGGGGCGTTTTTGGAATTTTGGGGGGCCAGCTCATTAAGGCACGACCCAAGTTTTCTTCAGTTTTTGTTTAGGTCTTAGCCAAATTTAAGGGGGCCTTTTTTCCCGTTTTGGGTTTGGGGTAAAGTTTTAAAGGGGCACAAACCAAGTTTTTTTTAAAATTTTGGTCTTACCACCCTAAGGGGGCCTTTGCCCCCTTTGGTGATCACTCATTAAGGGCACACCCAAAGTTTTTTTTCAGATTTTTTGTGTTTACCCAACGGAAGGGGCCTTTGACCGCTTGGGATCAGCTCTTTTAAGGGAAAGACCCAAGTTTTTTTCAAATTTTTTTTAGGTTTAGCCAGCAAGGGAGCGTTTTTGACGTTTTGGTAATTTCAGCTTTTTTGGGGAACGATCCAAGTTTTCTTCAAATTTTTTAAGGTTTAGCCAGTTTGGGGGGGCCGCTTTGACCGTCTTGGTGGTAAACCTTTAAAGGGGGAAACGACCCAAAGGTTTTTTTCCTTAAATTTTAGGTTTTAAACCGCTGGGGAGGGGCGCTTTGACCATCTTGGTGCCAGCTCTTTAAGGGGCAGACCCCGTTTTCTTTAAAAATTTTTTGGGTTTTAACCCAAATTTAAGGGGGCTTTGACCTTTTTTAGGTGAGCCCACTCATTAAGGGACCGTTTTTTTTTCCCCCAAAAATTTGTTTTCCCCCTTCAAAAATTTTTGGAATTTTAGCGGGGTTTAAGGGTCCCCCCTTTTGCCCCGTCCTTGGTGAGCCCCCAGCCCCCTTAAAAGGGACACCCCAATTTTTTTTTAGATTTTTTTTAGGTCTTAGCCAGCTTAAGGGGCCCCCTTTGACCGTTTTGGGATCAGCCATTAAGGAAATCCAAGTTTTTTTTTAATTTTATTTTTTTCTTAGCCACTCAAGGGGGCCTTTAAGGTTTTGGGTAAGTAAACTTTTAAGGCACTTTTCCGTTTTTTTTGGATATTTTTGGGCCCCCTTTGGGGCCATCAAAGGGGCGTTTTAACCTTTTAGTAAATAAACTCAAAAAGGCACGACCCAGTTGTTTTTTCAATTTTTTAAAGTTTTACCCAAACCAAGGGGCCTTTAACCGTTTTTGGGGGCCCAGCTCATTGGGGACAATCCAATTTCCCTTCAAATTTTTTGGGTTTTAACCAACCAAGGGGCCTTTGACGTTGGGTGAGTCGCCATTAAGGGGACGACCAATTTTTTCTTTAAAAAAATTTTTTAAATTTTTGAATCGGGGGGCCTTTAAACCCCCTTGGGTTGAGTCAGCTAAATTAAGGGAAATTTTTTTGATATTTTTGGGCCCCAAGCAGTTCGGGGGGCCTTTACCGCCCGGTGAGTAAACTCAAAAAGGGGGCACGACCCAAGTTTTTTTTTTAAAATTTTTTGGGGTTTTAGCCAGCTAAGGGGGCTTTCCCGTCTTTTGGGACGCCCCATGGGGCCCGAAAAAAATTTTCCCTTCGGATATTTTTTTTGGTCTTACCAACTAAGGGGGCCTTTTCCCCCGTCTTGGTGGTCAGCTCTTTAAAAGGGAAAGACCCAGTTTTCTTTGGGATTTTTTGGGCCCTTCCCTGAAAAGGGGCGTTTAAAAACCCCGCTTGGGAGTCAGCTCATTAAGGGAAACGTCCAAGTTTTTTTTCGATTTTTTTGGGCCCTTAAACCCAGTTTAAGGGGCGCTTTCCCTTCTTGGTTGTCAGCTTTTTTAAGGGACGATCAAGTTTTTTTTTAAAAAATTTTTAGGTTTTAGCCAGTTTAAGGGCGCTTTAAAACCTCTTGGTGTTTAGTTTTTAAAAGGGCAGTTTCCAATTTTCTTCGGATATTTTTAGGTTTTAACTTCTAAAAGGGGCCCCTTTTTGACCTTTGGGTGATCACTTTTTAAAGGGGCACAACCCAAAGTTTTCCCCTTCAGAATTTTAGGTTTAAACCTTTTTAAGGGGCCGGCTTTGAAACCGCCTTGGTGGTCAACCCCATTAATGTCGATCCAATTTTCCCTTTAAAAAAATTTACCCCTTTCCCAAGTTTAAGGGGGCTTGACCGCCCTTGGGGGAGTCAGCTAAATTAAAGGGGAACGACCCAAAAGTTTTTTTTAGAAAATTTTTAGGCCCTTACCCAGAAAAAGGGGGACTTTGCCCCTCTTGGGCCCCCTTTCCATTAATTTAACGTTTAAATTTCCCTTTAGATTTTTTTGGGGGGGTCTTTCCGGCTCAAGGGCGTTTTGGGCCGTTTTGGTGATCACTAAATTAAAAGGGAAACGACCCAAAGTTTTCTTAGGAAAATTTTTAGGTTTTTCCCAAATTTAAGGGGCGCTTTGACCTTTCTTGGTGAGCCCACTCATTAAGGGGCCGATCAAAAATTTTTTCAAGATTTTTTTTAGGTCTTACCCAACCCCAAGGGGCGTTTTAAACCCATTTTGGGGGAAAGTAACTAAATTAAGGGAAAGGGCCCAATTTTTTTTAGATTTTTTTTGGGGCTTAGCCACCAAAGGGGCCCCTTTGAATCTTGGTGGAAAGTAAATTAAGGGCACATCCAAGTTTTCTTCAATTTTTTTGGGTCTTAGCCAGCTCAAGGGGCGCTTTAAAACCGTTTTGGGTTTAAGTAAACTCATTAATGCACGATTTAAGTTTTCTTCGGATATTTCTAGGTCTTAGGCATCTGAAGCGGCGCTTCGACCGTCTTAGTGAGTCAGCTCACTAACGGCACGATCCATGTTTTCTTGAGATAATTTTAAGACTTAGCCAGCACAAGGGGCACTTTAACCGTCTTGGTGTGTCAACTCATTAAGGGTACGATCCAAGTTTCCTACAGATATTTTGGGTCAAATCCAGCTCAAGGAGCGCTTTGACTGTCTTAGTGAGTCAGCTCATTGAAGGCACGAACCTAGTTTTCTTTGGATATTTTTAGGTCTTAGCCAACTCAAGGGGCGCTTTGACCGTCTTGTTGAGTCAGCTCATCATGAGCACGAGATAAGTTTTCTTAAGATATTTTTAGGTCTTAGCCAGTTCAAGGGGCGCTTTCACCGTCTTGGTGAGTCAACTCATTAAGGGCACGATCCAAGTTTTCTTTAGATATTTTAGGTCTTAGCCAGCTCAAGGGGCGCTTTGACCGTCTTGGTGAGTCGCTCATTAAGGGCACGATCCAAGTTTTCTTCAGATATTTGTAGGTCTTAGCCAACTGAAGGGGTGCTTTTACCGTCTTGGTGAGTCAGCTCATTAAGGGCAAGATCCAAGTTTTCTTCAGATATTTTGGTCTTAGCTAGCTCAAAGCGCGCTTTAACCGACATGGTGAGTCAGCTCACTAAGAGCACGATCCAAGTTTTCTTCAGATATTTTGGGTCTTAGCCAGCTCAAGGAGCGCTTTGACTGTCATGGTGAGTCAGCTCATTTAGGGCACGATCCAAGTTTTCTTCAAATATTTTTAGGATTTAGCCAGCTTAAGGAGCGCTTTGACCGTCTTGGTGAGTCAGCTCGTTAAGGGCTCGATCCAAGTTTTCTTCAGATATTTTTAGGTCTTAACTAGCTCAAAGGGCGCTTAGACCATCGTAGTGACTCAGCTTATTAAGGATACGATCCAAGTTTTCTTCAAATTATTTATGTGTTAACCAGCTCAAGGGGCGCTTTAACCGTCTTGGTGAGTCAACTCATTAATGTACGATCCAAGTTTTCTTCGGATATTTCTACGTCTTATGCAGCTCAAGGGGCGCATTGACCGTCTTAGTGAGTCAGCTCATTAAGGGCACGATCCAAGTTTTCTTGAGATATTTTTAGGTCTTAGCCAGCTCAAGGGGCACTTTGACCGTCTTGGTGAGTCTGCTCATTAAGGGCACGATCCAAGTTTCCTATAGATATTTTGGGTCTTATCCAGCTCAAGGGGCGCTTTGACTGTCTTAGTGAGTCAGCTCATTAAAGGCACGATCCAAGTTTTCTTTGGATATTTTTAGGTCTTAGCCAACTCAAGGGGCGCTTTGACCGTCTTGGTGAGTCAGCTCATTAAGGGCACGATCTAAGTTTTCTTAAGATATTTTTAGGTCTTAGCCAGTTCAAGGGGCGCTTTAACCGTCTTGGTGAGTCAACTCATTAAGGGCACGATCTAGGTTTTCTTTAGATATTTTAGGTCTTAGGCATCCAAAGGAGCGCTTTGAACCTCTTGGTGAGTCAGCTCATTAAGGGCACGATCCAAGTTTTCTTCAGATATTTTTAGGTCTTAGCCAGCTTAAGGGGCGCTTTGATCGTCTTGGTGAGTCAGCTCATTAAGGACACGATCCAAGTTTTCTTCAGATTATTTATGTCTTAGCTAGCTCAAGGGGCGCTTTAACCGTCCTTGGTGAGTCAACTCGTTAATGCACGATCCAAGTTTTCTTCGGATATTTCTAGGTCTTAGGTTGCTCAAGGGGCTCTTTGACCGTCTTGGTGAGTCAACTCTTTAATGCACGATCCAAGTTTTCTTCGGATATTTCTAGGTCTTAGGTAGCTCAAGGGGCTCTTTGACCGTCTTGTAATGGTTGTGCTATGGGTAAGTGGTGTGGCTTATATGCATGTAAAAAGGGTTGAGCCAAACCTATGTGGGACGATCCCTCACACCGTGCTAGCAGTGGTACCCACGGGTCTGAAGTACCCAGGAAGGGGAATTGGGCAGGTACTACTGTGAGACGGCAACGCTGAGAAGGAGCCACATGAATAACACCCAACCCTTTTTACATGCATATAATCCTCACCACTTACCCATAGCACAACCATTACACACGATCCAAGTTTCCGACAGATATTTTGGGCCTTATCCAGCTCAAGGAGCGCTTTGATCGTCTTAGCGAGTCATCTCATTAAGGGCACAATCAAAGTTTTCTTGAGATATTTTTAGGTCTCAGCTAGCTCAAGGGGTACTTTAACCGTCTTAGTTAGTCAGCTCATTAAGGGCACGATCCAAGTTTTCTTAAGATATTTTGGGTCTTAGCCAGCTCAAGGAGCGCTTTGACCGTGATGGTGAGTCAGCTCATTGAGGGCACGATCCAAGTTTTCTTCAGATATTTTGGGTCTTAGCCAGCTCAAAGCGCGCTTTAACCGACATGGTGAGTCAGCTCATTAAGGGCACGATCTAAGTTTTCTTCAGATATTTTGGGTCTTAGCCAGCTCAAGGAGCGCTTTGACTGTCGTGGTGAGTCAGCTCATTTAGGGCACGATCCAAGTTTTCTTCAAATATTTTTAGGATTTAGCCAGCTTAAGGAGCGCTTTGACCGTCTTGGTGAGTCAGCTCATTAAGGCACGATCCAAGTTTTCTTCAGATATTTTTAGGTCTTAACTTGATCAAGGGGCGCTTTGGCCATCTTGGTGACTCAGCTTATTAAGGGCACGATCCAAGTTTTCTTCAGATATTTTTTGGTCTTAGCCAGCTTAAGGGGCGCTTTGACCGTCTTGGTGAGTCAGCTCATTAAGGACATGATCCAAGTTTTCTTCAGATTATTTATGTGTTAGCCAGCTCAAGGGGCGCTTTAACCGTCTTGGTGAGTCAACTCATTAATGTACGATCCGAGTTTTCTTCGGATATTTCTACGTCTTATGCAGCTCAAGGGGCGCATTGACCGTCATAGTGAGTCAGCTTATTAAGGGCACGATCCAAGTTTTCTTGAGATATGTTTAGGTCTTAGCCAGCTCAAGGGGCACTTTGACCGTCTTGGTGATTCTACTCATTAAGGGCACGATCCAAGTTTCCTATAGATATTTTGGGTCTTATCCAGCTCAAGGGGTGCTTTGACTGTCTTTGTGAGTCAGCTCATTAAAGGCACGATCCAAGTTTTCTTTGGATATTTTTAGGTCTTAGTCAACTCAAGGGGCGCTTTGACCGTCTTGGTGAGTCAGCTCATTAAGGGCACGATCTTAGTTTTCTTAAGATATTTTTAGGTCTTAGCCAGTTCAAGGGGCGCTTTAACCGTCTTGGTGAGTCAACTCATTAAGGGCACGATCTAAGTTTTCTTTAGATATTTTAGGTCTTAGCCAACTCAAGGAGCGCTTTGACCCTCTTGGTGAGTCAGCTCATTGAGGGCACGATCCAAGTTTTCTTCAGATATTTTTAGGTCTTAGCCAGCTTAAGGGGCGCTTTGATCGTCTTGGTGAGTCAGCTCATTAAGGACACGATCCAAGTTTTCTTCAGATTATTTATGTCTTAGCTAGCTCAAGGGGCGCTTTAACCGTCCTTGGTGAGTCAACTCGTTAATGCACGATCCAAGTTTTCTTCGGATATTTCTAGGTCTTAGGTTGCTCAAGGGGCTCTTTGACCGTCTTGGTGAGTCAACTCTTTAATGCACGATCCAAGTTTTCTTCGGATATTTCTAGGTCTTAGGTAGCTCAAGGGGCTCTTTGACCGTCTTGTAATGGTTGTGCTATGGGTAAGTGGTGTGGCTTATATGCATGTAAAAAGGGTTGAGCCAAACCCATGTGGGACGATCCCTCACACCGTGCTAGCAGTGGTACCCACGGGTCTGAAGTACCCAGGAAGGGGAATTGGGCAGGTACTACTGTGAGACGGCAACGTTGAGAAGGAGCCACATGAATAACACCCAACCCTTTTTACATTTATATAAGCCTCAACACTTACCCATAGCACAACCATTACACACGATCCAAGTTTCCGACAGATATTTTGGGTCTTATCCAGCTCAAGGAGCGCTTTGACCGTCTTAGCGAGTCATCTCATTAAGGGCACGATCAAAGTTTTCTTGAGATATTTTTAGGTCTTAGCTAGCTCAAGGGGTACTTTAACCGTCTTAGTTAGTCAGCTCATTAAGGGCACGATCCAAGTTTTCTTAAGATATTTTGGGTCTTAGCCAGCTCAAGGAGCGCTTTGACCGTGATGGTGAGTCAGCTCATTGAGGGCACGATCCAAGTTTTCTTGAAATAATTTTAAGTTTTAGCCAGCTCATGGGGCGCTCGATCCAACTTTTCTTCATATATTTTTAGGTCTTAGCCAGTTCAAAGAGCGCTTTGACCGTCATGGTGAGTCAGCTCATTGAGGGCACGATCCAAGTTTTCTTAAAATATTTTTAGGATTTAGCCAGCTCAAGGGGCGCTTTGACCGTCTTGGTGCGTTAGCTCATTAAGGGCACGATCCAAGTTTTTTTCAGATATTTTTAGGTCTTAACCAGCTCAAGGGGCGCTTTGACCGTCTTGGTCAGTCAGCTCCTTAAGGGCACAATCCAAGCTTTCTTCAGATAGTTTCAGGTCTTAGCCAGCTTAAGAGATGCTTTGACCGTCTTGGTGAGTTAGCTAATTATGGGCACGATCCAAGTTTTCTTCAGATATTTTATGTCTTAGCTAACTCAAGGGGCGCTTTAACCGTCTAGGTGACTCAACTCACTAAGGGTACGATCGATGTTTTCTTCGGATATTTTTAGGTCTTAGCCAACTCAAGGGGCACTTTGACCGTCTTGGTGAGTCAGCTCATTAAAGGCACGATCCAAGTTTTCTTCGAATATTTTTAGGTCTTAGCCAGCTCATGGGCACTTTGACCGTCTTGGTGAGTCTGCTCATTAAGGGCACGATCCATGTTTTCTTCAGATATTTTTAGGACTTTCCCAGTTTAAGGGGCGCTTTGACCGTCTTGAAGAGTCAACTCATTAAGGTCACAATCCAAGTTTTCCTTAGATATTTTTGGTCTTCGCCAGCTGAAGGGGCGCATTGACCGTCTTGGTGAGTCAGCTCTTTAAGTGCACGATCCAAGTTTTCTTAAGATATTTTTAGGGCTTAGCCAGCTAGAGGGGCGCTTTGACCGTCTTGGTGACTCAGCTCATTAAGGGCACAATCCAAGTGTTTTTCAGATATTTTTAGATCTTAGCCAGCTCAAGGGGCGCTTTGACCGTCTTAGTTACTCAGCTCATTAAGGGCACGATCCCAGTGTTCTTCAGATATTTTTAGGTCTTAGCCAGCTCAACGGGTGCTTTGAAGGTCTTGGTGAGTCAGCTCACTAAGGGCACGATCCGAGCTTTCTTAAGATATTTTTAGCTCTTAGCCAGTTCAAGGGGCGCTTTAGCCGTCTTAGTGAGTCAACTCATTAAGGGCACGATCAAAGTTTTCTTCAAATATTTTAGGTCTTAGCCAGTTCATGGGGCGCTTTAACCGTCTTAGTGTGTCAACTCATTAAGTGCACGATCCAAGTTTTCTTCAGATATTCTAGGTTTTAGCCAACTCAAAGGGCGCTTTGACCGTCTTGGTGAGTCAGCTCATTATGGGCACGATCCAAGTGTTCATCAGATATTTTTAGGTATTAGCCAACTTAAGGGGCACTTTGACCGTCTAGGTGAGTCTGCTCATTAAGGGCACGATCCAAGTTTTCCTAAGTTATTTTTAGGTCTTAACCAGTTCAAGGGGCGCTTTAACCGTCTTAGTTAGTCAACTCATTAAGGGCACGATTAAAGTTTTCTTCAGATATTTTAGGTCTTGGCCAGTTCATGGGGCGCTTTGACCGTCTTCGTGACTCAGCTCAATGAGGGCACGATCCAAGTTTTCTTTAGATATTTTTAGGTTTTAGCCAGCTCAAGGGGCGCTTTGACCGTCTTGGTGAGTCAGCTCACTAAGGGCTCGATCCAAGTTTTCTACAGTTAGTTTTAGGTCTTAGTCAGCTTAAGGGACGCTTTGACCGTCTTGGTGAGTGAGCTCATTATGGGCACGATCCAAGTTTTCTTCAAATATTTTATGTCTTAGCCAGCTCAAGGGCCGCTTTAACCGTCTAGGTGACTCAGCTCATTAAGAGCACGATCCAAGTGTTCTTCAGATATTTTTAGGTCTTACCCAGCTCAAGGGGCGCTTTGACCGTCTTGGCGAGTCAGCTCATTAAGGGCAACATCCAAGTGTTCTTCAGATATATTTAGGTCTTAACCAGCTCAAGGGGCGCTTTGAAGGTCCTGGTGAGTCAGCTCATTAAGGGCACGATCCGAGTTTTCTTAAGATATTTTTAGCTCTTAGCCAGTTTAAGGGGCGCTTTAACCGTCTGAGTGAGTCAACTCATTAAGGGCACCATCCAAGTTTTCTTTAGATATTTTAGGTCTTAGCCAGTTCAAAGGACGCTTTAACCGTCTTAGTGTGTCAACTCATTAAGTGGACGATACAAGTTTTCTTCAGATATTCTAGGTTTTAGCCAGCTCAAGGGGCGCTTTGACCGTCTTGGTGAGTCAGCTCATTATGGGGCATGATCCAAGTGTTCTTCAGATATTTTTAGGTCTTAGCCAACTCAAGAGGCACTTTGACCGTCTAGGTGAGTCTGCTCATTAAGGGCACGGTCCAAGTTTTCCTCAGACATTCTTAGGTCTTAGCCAGTTCAAGGGGCGCTTTGACCGCCTTGGTGAGTCTACTCATTATGGGCACGATCCAAGTTTTCTTAAGATATTTTAGGTCTTTGCATGCTGACGGGGTGCTTCGACCGTCTTGGTGAGTCAGCTCATTAAGGGAACGATCCTAGTTTTCTTCAGATATTTTTAAGTATTAGCCAGCTTATGGGGAGCTTTGACCGTCTTGGTGAGTCAGCTCATTAAGGGAACGATCCAAGTTTTCCTCAGATATTTTTAGGTATTAGCTAGCTTATGGGGGCATTGACCGTCTTGGTGAGCCAGCTCATTAAGGGCACGATCTAAATGTTCTTCAGATATTTTTCCGTCTTAGCCAGCTCAAGCGGCGCTTTGACCGTCATGGTGAGTCAGCTCATTAAGGGCACGATCCAAGTTTTCATTAGATATTTTTAGGTCTTGCCAGTTTTAGGGGCGCTTTGACCGTCTTGGTGAGTCAACTCATTAAGGGCACGATCCTAAGTGTTTTTCGGATATTTTTAGGATTAGCCAGCTCAAGGGCACTTTAACGTCTTGGTGAGTCAGCTCATTAAGGGCATCGATCCAAGTTTTCTTCAGATATTTTTAGGTCTTAGCCAGCTCAAGGGTTACGCTTTGACCGTCTTGGTGAGTCAGCTCATTAAGGGCACGATCCAAGTTTTCTTCAGATATTTTTGGTCTTAGCCAGCTTAAGGGACGCTTTGACCGTCTTGGTGAGTGAGCTCATTAGGCACGATCCAAGTTTTCTTCAGATATTTTTATGTCTTAGCCAGCTCAAGGGGCGTTTAACCGTCTGGTGACTCAGCTCATTAAGGGAAACGATCCAAGTGTTCTTCAGATATTTTAGGTCTTACCAGCTCAAGGGGCGCTTTGACCGTCTTGGGAGTCAGCTCATTAAGGGCAACATCCAAGTGTTCTTCAGATATATTATTAGTCTTAACCATTCAAGGGGCTCTTTAAGTCTTAGTGAGTCAGCTCATTAAGGGCACGATCCGAGTTTTCTTAAGATATTTTAGCTCTTAGCCAGTTCAAGGGGCGCTTTAACCGTCTAGTGAGTCAACTCATTAAGGGCACGATCTAAGTTTTCTTCAGATATTTTAGGTTTTAGCCAGTTCAAGGGACACTTTAACAGTCTTAGTGTAGTCAACTCATTAAGTGCACGATACAAGTTTTCTTCAGATATTCTAGGTTTTAGCCAGCTCAAGGGCGCTTTGACCGTCTTGGTGAGCTAGCTCATTATGGGCACTGATCCAAGTGTTTTCAGATATTTTAGGTCTTAGCCAACTCAAGAGGCACTTTGACCGTCTAGGTGAGTCTGCTCATTAGGGCACGGTCCAAGTTTTCCTCAGACATTCTTAGGTCTTAGCGTTCAAGGGGCGCTTTGACCGCTTGGTGAGTCTACTCATTATGGGCACGATCCAAGTTTTCTTACGATATTTTAGGTCTTTGAAAGCTGAAGGGGTGCTTCGACCGTCTTGGTGAGTCAGCTCATTAAGGGAACGATCCAAGTTTTCCTCAGATATTTTTATGTATTAGCTAGCTTATGGGGAGCATTGACCGTCTTGGTGAGCCAGCTCATTAAGGGCACCATCTAAATGTTCTTCAGATATTTTTCGGTCTTAGCTAGCTCAAGCGGCACTTTGACCGTCATGGTGAGTCAGCTCATTAAGGGCACGATCCAAGTTTTCATTAGATATTTTTAGGTCCTTGCCAGTTTTAGGGGCGCTTTGACCGTCTTGGTGAGTCAACTCATTAAGGGCACGATCTAAGTGTATTTCGGATATTTTTAGGACTTAGCGAGCTCATAGTGCACTTTAATCGTCTTGGTGAGTCAGCTCATTAAGGGCATGATCCAAGTTTTCTTCAGATATTTTTAGGTTTTAGCCAGCTCAAGGGTTGCTTTGACCGTCTTGGTGAGCCAGCTCACTAAGGGCACGATCTAAATGTTCTTCAGATATTTTTCGGCCTTAGCCAGCTCTAGCGGCGCTTTGACCGTCATGGTGATTCAGCTCATTAAGGGCACGATCCATGTTTTCATTAGATATTTTTAGGTCCTTACCAGTTTTAGGAGCGCTTTGACCGTCTTGGTGAGTCAACTCATTAAGGGCACGATCTAAGTGTATTTCGGATATTTTTAGGACTTAGCGAGCTCATAGGGCACTTTAATCGTCTTGGTGAGTCAGCTCATTAAGGGCATGATCCAAGTTTTCTTCAGATATTTTTAGGTTTTAGCCAGCTCAAGGGTTGCTTTGACCGTCTTGGTGAGTCAGCTCACTAAGGGTTCGATCCAAGTTTTCTTCAGATAGTTTTAGGTCTTAGCCAGCTTAAGGGACGCTTTGACCGTCTTGGTGAGTGAGCTCATTATGGGCACGATCCAAGTTTTCTTCAGATAGTTTATGTCTTAGCCAGCTCAAGGGGCGCTTTAACTGTCTAGGTGACTCAGCTCATTAAGGGCACGATCCAAGTGTTCTTCAGATATTTTTAGGTCTTACCCAGCTCAAGGGGTGCCTTGACCATCTTAGCGAGTCAGCTCATTAAGGGCAACATCCAAGTGTTCTTCAGATATATTTAGGTCTTAACCAGCTCAAGGGGCGCTTTGAAGGTCTTAGTGAGTCAGCTCATTAAGGGCACGATCCGAGTTTTCTTAAGATATTTTTAGCTCTTAGCCAGTTCAAGGGGCGCTTTAACCGTCTGAGTGAGTCAACTCATTAAGGGCACGATCCAAGTTTTCTTCAGATATTTTAGGTCTTAGCCAGTTCAAGGGACGCTTTAACCGTCTTAGTGTGTCAAATCATTAAGTGCACAATACAAGCTTTCTTTAGATATTCTAGGTTTTAGCCAGTTCAAGGGGCGCTTTAACCGTCTTGGTGAGTCAGCTCATTATGGGGCAGATCCAAGTGTTCTTCAGATATTTTTAGGTCTTAGCCAACTCAAGGGGCACTTTGACCGTCTAGGTGAGTCTGCTCATTAAGGGCACGATCCATATTTTCCTCAGACATTCTTAAGTCTTAGCTAATTCAAGGGGCGCTTTGACCGCCTTGGTGAGTCTACTCATTGTGGGCATGATTCAAGTTTTCTTAAGATATTTTAGGTCTTTGCAAGCTGAAGGGGTGCTTCGACCGTCTTGGTGAGTCAGCTCATTAAGGGAACGATCCTAGTTTTCTTCAGATATTTTTAAGTATTAGCCAGCTTATGGGGAGCTTTGACCGTCTTGGTGAGTCAGCTCATTAAGGGAACGATCCAAGTTTTCCTCAGATATTTTTAGGTATTAGCTAGCTTATGGGGAGCATTGACCGTCTTGGTGAGCCAGCTCATTAAGGGCACGATCTAAATGTTCTTCAGATATTTTTCCGTCTTAGCCAGCTCAAGCGGCGCTTTGACCGTCATGGTGAGTCAGCTCATTAAGGGCACGATCCAAGTTTTCATTAGATATTTTTAGGTCCTTGCCAGTTTTAGGGGCGCTTTGACCGTCTTGGTGAGTCAACTCATTAAGGGCACGATCTAAGTGTATTTCGGATATTTTTAGGACTTAGCGAGCTCATAGGGCACTTTAATCGTCTTGGTGAGTCAGCTCATTAAGGGCATGATCCAAGTTTTCTTCAGATATTTTTAGGTTTTAGCCAGCTCAAGGGTTGCTTTGACCGTCTTGGTGAGTCAGCTCACTAAGGGCTCGATCCAAGTTTTCTTCAGATATTTTTAGGTCTTAGCCAGCTTAAGGGACGCTTTGACCGTCTTGGTGAGTGAGCTCATTATGGGTATGATCCAAGTTTTCTTCAGATATTTTATGTCTTAGCCAGCTCAAGGGGCGCTTTAACCGTCTAGGTGACTCAGCTCATTAAGGGCACGATCCAAGTGTTCTTCAGATATTTTTAGGTCTTACCCAGCTCAAGGGGCGCCTTGACCGTCTTGGCGAGTCAGCTCATTAAGGGCAACATCCAAGTGTTCTTCAGATATATATAGGTCTTAACCATCTCAAGGGGCTCTTTGAAGGTCTTAGTGAGTCAGCTCATTAAGGGCACGATCCGAGTTTTCTTAAGATATTTTTAGCTCTTAGCCAGTTCAGGGGCGCTTTAACCGTCTGAGTGAGTCAACTCATTAAGGGCACGATCTAAGTTTTCTTCAGATATTTTAGGTCTTAGCCAGTTCAAGGGACACTTTAACAGTCTTAGTGTGTCAACTCATTAAGTGCACGATACAAGTTTTCTTCAGATATTCTAGGTTTTAGCCAGCTCAAGGGGCGCTTTGACCGTCTTGGTGAGTCAGCTCATTATGGGGCATGATCCGAGTGTTCTTTAGATATTTTTAGGTCTTAGCCAACTCAAGAGGCACTTTGACCGTCTAGGTGAGTCTGCTCATTAAGGGCACGATCCATGTTTTCCTCAGACATTCTTAAGTCTTAGCCAGTTCAAGGGGCGCTTTGATCGCCTTGGTGAGTCTACTCATTATGGGCACGATTCAAGTTTTCTTGAGATATTTTAGGTCTTTGCAAGCTGAAGGGGTGCTTCGACCGTCTTGGTGAGTCAGCTCATTGAGGGAACGATCCAAGTTTTCTTCAGATATTTTTAGGTATTAGCCATCTTATCGGGAGCTTTGACCGTCTTGGTGAGTCAGCTCATTAAGGGCACGATCTAAATGTTCTTCAGATATTTTTCGGTCTTAGCCAGCTCAAGCAGCGCTTTGACCGTCATGGTGAGTCAGCTCATTAAGGGCACGATCCAAGTTTTCATTAGATATTTTTAAGTCCTTGCCAGTTTTAGGGGCGCTTTGACCGGCTTGGTGAGTCAACTCATTAAGGGCACGATCTAAGTGTTTTTCAGATATTTTTAGGTCTTACCCAACTCAAGGAGCGCTTTTACCGTCTTGGTGAGTCAGCTCTTTAAGGGCACGATCCAAGTGTTCTTCCGATATTTTTAGGTCTTAGCTAACTGAAGGGGCGCTTTGACCGTCTTGGTGAGTCAGCTCATTAAGGGCAAGATTCAAGTTTTCTTCAGATATTTTGGGTCTTAGCCAGCTCAAAGGGTGCTTTAACCGACATGGTGAGTCAGCTCATTAAGGGCACGATCCAAGTTTTCTTCAGATATTTTGGGTCTTAGCCAGCTCAAGGAGCGCTTTGACTGTCATGGTGAGTCAGCTCATTTAGGGCACGATACAAGTTTTCTTCAAATATTTTTAGGATTTAGCCAGCTTAAGGAGCGCTTTGACCGTCTTGGTGAGTCAGCTCATTTAGGGCACGATCCAAGTTTTCTTCAAATATTTTTAGGATTTAGCCAGCTTAAGGAGCGCTTAGACCGCCTTGGTGAGTCAGCTCATTAAGGGCACGATCCAAGTTTTCTTCAGATATTTTTAGGTCTTAACCAGCTCAAGAGGCGCTTTGACCGACTTGGTGAGTCTGCTCATTAAGGGCACGATCCAAGTTTCCTACAAATATTTTGGGTCTTATCCAGCGCAAGGGGCGCTTTGACTGTCTTAGTGAGTCAGCTCATTAAAGGCACGATCCAAGTTTTCTTTGGATATTTTTAGGACTTAGCCAACTCAAGGGGAGCTTTGACCGTCTTGGGGAGTCAGCTCCTTAAGGGCACAATCTAAGTTTTCTTAAGATATTTTTAGGTCTTAGCCAGTTCAAGGGGCGCTTTAACTGTCTTGGTGAGTCAACTCATTAAGGGCACGATCCAAGTTTTCTTTAGATATTTTAGGTCTTAGCCAGCTCTAGGGGCGCTTTGACCCTCTTAGTGAGTCAGCTCATTAAGGGCACGATCCAAGTTTTCTTCAGATATTTTTAGGTCTTAGCTAGTTCAAGGGGCGCTTTGACCGTCACGGTAAGTCAGCTCATTGAGGGTACGATCCAAGTTTTCTTCTGATAGTTTTAGGTCTTAGCCAGCTTAAGGGACACTTTGACCGTCTTGGTGAGTCAGCTCATTGTGGGCACGATCTAAGTTTTCTTCAGATATTTTATGTCTTAGCCAGCTCAAGGGGCGCTTTAACTGTCAAGGTGACTCAACTCACTAAGGGTACGATCCAAGTTTTCTTCGGATATTTTTAGGTCTTAGCCAACTCAGGGGGCTCTTTGACCGTCTTGGTGAGTCAGCTCATTAAAGGCACGATCCAAGTTTTCTTCGGATATTTTTAGGTCTTAGCCAGCTCATAGGGTACTTTGACCGTCTTGGTGAGTCAGCTCACTAAGGGCACGATCCAAGTTTTCTTCAGATATTTTTAGGACTTTCCCAGTTTGAGGGGCGCTTTGACCGTCTTGAAGAGTCAATATATTAAGGGTACAATCCAAGTTTTCCTTAGATATTTTAGGTCTTCGCTAGCTGAAGGGGCGCATTGACCGCCTTGGTGAGTCAGCTCATTAAGTGCACGATCCAAGTTTTCTTCAGATATTTTTACGTCTTAGCCTGCTGGAGGGGCGCTTTGACCATCTTGGTGACTCAGCTCATTAAGGGCACAATCCAAGTGTTTTTCAGATATTTTTAGGTCTTAGCCAGCTCAAGGGGCACTTTAACCGTCTTGGTGACTCAGCTCATTAAGGGCACGATCCAAGTGTTCTTCAGATATTTTTAGGTCTTAGCCAGCTCAAGCGGCGCCTTGACCGTCTTGGCGAGTCAGCTCATTAAGGGCAAGATCCAAGTGTTGTTCAGATATTTTTAGGTCTTAGCCAGCTCAAGGGGCGCTTTGAAGGTCTTGGTGAGTCAGCTCATTAAGGGAACGATCTGAGTTTTCTTAAGATATTTTTTGCTCTTAGCCAGTTCAAGGGGGGCTTTAACCGTCTTAGTGACTCAACTCATTAAGGGCACGATCCAAGTTTTCTTCAGATATTTTAGGTCTTAGCCAGTTCAAGGGGCGCTTTAACCGTCTTAGTGTGTCAACTCATTAAGTGCATGATCCAAGTTTTTTTCAGATATTCTAGGTTTTAGCCAACTCAAGGGGCGCTTTGACCGTCTTGGTGAGTCAGCTCATTATGGCCACGATGCAAGTGTTCTTCAGATATTTTTAGGTCTTAGCCAACTCAAGGGGCACTTTGACCGTCTAGGTGAGACTGCTCATTAAGGGCACGATCTAAGTTTTCTTTGGATATTTTTAGGTCCTAGCCAACTCAAGGAGCGCTTTGACCGTCTTGGTGATTCAGCTCATTAAGGGCACGATCCAAGTTTTCTTGAGATATTTTTAGGTCATAGCCATCCCAAGGGGCGCTTTGAAGGTCTTTGTGAGTCAGCTCATTGAGGGCACGATCTGAGTTTTCTTAAGATATTTTTTGCTCTTAGCCAGTTCAAGGGGGGCTTTAACCGTCTCAGTGAGTCAACTCGTTAAGGGCACGATCCAAGTTTTCTTCAGATATTTTAGGTCTTAGCCAGTTCAACGGGCACTTTAACCGTCTTAGTGTGTCAACTCATTAAGTGCACGATCCAAGTTTTCTTCAGATATTCTAGGGTTTAGCCAACTCAAGGGGCGCTTTGACCGTCTTGGTGAGTCAGCTCATTATGGCCACGATCCAAGTGTTCTTCAGATATTTTTAGGTCTTAGCCAACTCAAGGGGCACTTTGACCGTCTAGGTGAGACTGCTCATTATGGGCACGATCCAAGTTTTCTTTGGAAATTTTTAGGTCTTAGCCATCTCAAGGAGCGCTTTGACCGTTTTGGTGATTCAGCTCATTGAGGGCACGATCCAAGTTTTCTTGAAATATTTTTAGGATTTAGCCAGCTCAAGGGGCGCTTTGATAGTCTTGGTGCGTCAGCTCATTAAGGGCACGATCCAAGTTTTCTTCAGATATTTTTAGGTCTTAACCGGCTCAAGGGGCGCTTTGACCGTCTTGGTGAGTCAACTCCTTAAGGGCACAATCCATGCTTTCTTCTGATAGTTTTAGGTCTTAGCCAGCTTAAGGGACACTTTGACCGTCTTGGTGAGTCAGCTCATTGTGGGCACGATCGAAGTTTTCTTCAGATATTTTATGTCTTAGCCAGCTCAAGGGGCGCTTCAACTGTCAAGGTGACTCAACTCACTAAGGGTACGATCCAAGTTTTCTTCGGATATTTTTAGGTCTTAGCCAATTCAGGGGGCTCTTTGACCGTCTTGGTGAGTCAGCTCATTAAAGGCACGATCCAAGTTTTCTTCGGATATTTTTAGGTCTTAGCCAGCTCATAGGGTACTTTGACCGTCTTGGTGAGTCAGCTCACTAAGGGCACGATCCAAGTTTTCTTCAGATATTTTTAGGACTTTCCCAGTTTGAGGGGCGCTTTGACCGTCTTGAAGAGTCAATACATTAAGGGTACGATCCAAGTTTTCCTTAGATATTTTAGGTCTTCGCTAGCTGAAGGGGCGCATTGACCGCCTTGGTGAGTCAGCTCATTAAGTGCACGATCCAAGTTTTCTTCAGATATTTTTACGTCTTAGCCTGCTGGAGGGGCGCTTTGACCATCTTGGTGACTCAGCTCATTAAGGGCACAATCCAAGTGTTTTTCAGATATTTTTAGGTCTTAGCCAGCTCAAGGGGCACTTTAACCGTCTTGGTGACTCAGCTCATTAAGGGCACGATCCAAGTGTTCTTCAGATATTTTTAGGTCTTAGCCAGCTCAAGGGCCTTGACCGTCTTGGTGATCAGCTCATTAAGGGCAAGATCCAAGTGTTTTCAGATATTTTTAGGTCTTAGCCAGCTCAAGGGGCGCTTTGAAGGTCTTGGTGAGTCAGCTCATTAAGGGCACGATCTGAGTTTTCTTAAGATATTTTTTGCTCTTAGCCAGTTCAAGGGGGGCTTTAACCGTCTTAGTGACTCAACTCATTAAGGGCACGATCCAAGTTTTCTTCAGATATTTTAGGTCTTAGCCAGTTCAAGGGGCGCTTTAACCGTCTTAGTGTGTCAACTCATTAAGTGCACGATCCAAGTTTTCTTCAGATATTCTAGGTTTTAGCCAACTCAAGGGGCGCTTTGACCGTCTTGGTGAGTCAGCTCATTATGGCCACGATGCAAGTGTTCTTCAGATATTTTTAGGTCTTAGCCAACTCAAGGGCACTTTGACCGTCTAGGTGAGACTGCTCATTAAGGGCACGATCTAAGTTTTCTTTGGATATTTTTAGGTCCTAGCCAACTCAAGGAGCGCTTTGACCGTCTTGGTGATTCAGCTCATTAAGGGCACGATCCAAGTTTTCTTGAGATATTTTTAGGTCTTAGCCATCCCAAGGGGCGCTTTGAAGGTCTTTGTGAGTCAGCTCATTGAGGGCACGATCTGAGTTTTCTTAAGATATTTTTGCTCTTAGCCAGTTCAAGGGGGCTTTAACCGTCTCAGTGAGTCAACTCTTAAGGGCACGATCCAAGTTTTCTTCAGATATTTTAGGTCTTAGCCAGTTCAAAGGGCACTTTAACCGTCTTAGTGTGTCAACTCATTAAGTGCACGATCCAAGTTTTCTTCAGATATTCTAGGGTTTAGCCAACTCAAGGGGCGCTTTGACCGTCTTGGTGAGTCAGCTCATTATGACCACGATCCAAGTGTTCTTCAGATATTTTTAGGTCTTAGCCAACTCAAGGGGCACTTTGACCGTCTAGGTGAAACTGCTCATTATGGGCACGATCCAAGTTTTCTTTGGAAATTTTTAAGTCTTAGCCAACTCAAGGAGCACTTTGACCGTTTTGGTGATTCAGCTCATTGAGGGCACGATCCAAGTTTTCTTGAAATATTTTTAGGATTTAGCCAGCTCAAGGGGCGCTTTGATAGTCTTGGTGCGTCAGCTCATTAAGGGCACGATCCAAGTTTTCTTCAGATATTTTTAGGTCTTAACCGGCTCAAGGGGCGCTTTGACCGTCTTGGTGAGTCAACTCCTTAAGGGCACAATCCATGCTTTCTTCTGATAGTTTTAGGTCTTAGCCAGCTTAAGGGACACTTTGACCGTCTTGGTGAGTCAGCTCATTGTGGGCACGATCTAAGTTTTCTTCAGATATTTTATGTCTTAGCCAGCTCAAGGGGCGCTTTAACTGTCAAGGTGACTCAACTCACTAAGGGTACGATCCAAGTTTTCTTCGGATATTTTTAGGTCTTAGCCAACTCAGGGGGCTCTTTGACCGTCTTGGTGAGTCAGCTCATTAAAGGCACGATCCAAGTTTTCTTCGGATATTTTTAGGTCTTAGCCAGCTCATAGGGTACTTTGACCGTCTTGGTGAGTCAGCTCACTAAGGGCACGATCCAAGTTTTCTTCAGATATTTTTAGGACTTTCCCAGTTTGAGGGGCGCTTTGACCGTCTTGAAGAGTCAATACATTAAGGGTACGATCCAAGTTTTCCTTAGATATTTTAGGTCTTCGCTAGCTGAAGGGGCGTATTGACCGCCTTGGTGAGTCAGCTCATTAAGTGCACGATCCAAGTTTTCTTCCGATATTTTTACGTCTTAGCCTGCTGGAGGGGCGCTTTGACCATCTTGGTGACTCAGCTCATTAAGGGCACAATCCAAGTGTTTTTCAGATATTTTTAGGTCTTAGCCAGCTCAAGGGGCACTTTGACCATCTTGGTGACTCAGCTCATTAAGGGCACGATCCAAGTGTTTTTTAGATATTTTTAGGTCTTAGCCAGCTCAAGGGGCACTTTAATCGTCTTGGTGACTCAGCTCATTAAGGGCACGATCCAAGTGTTCTTCAGATATTTTTAGGTCTTAGCCAGCTCAAGGGGCGCTTTGAAGGTCTTGGTGAGTCAGCTCATTAAGGGCACGATCTGAGTTTTCTTAAGATATTTTTTGCTCTTAGCCAGTTCAAGGGGGGCTTTAACCGTCTTAGTGACTCAACTCATTAAGGGCACGATCCAAGTTTTCTTCAGATATTTTAGGTCTTAGCCAGTTCAAGGGGCGCTTTAACCGTCTTAGTGTGTCAACTCATTAAGTGCACGATCCAAGTTTTCTTCAGATATTCTAGGTTTTAGCCAACTCAAGGGGCGCTTTGACCGTCTTGGTGAGTCAGCTCATTATGGCCACGATGCAAGTGTTCTTCAGATATTTTTAGGTCTTAGCCAACTCAAGGGGCAATTTGACCGTCTAGGTGAGACTGCTCATTAAGGGCACGATCTAAGTTTTCTTTGGATATTTTTAGGTCCTAGCCAACTCAAGGAGCGCTTTGACCGTCTTGGTGATTCAGCTCATTAAGGGCACGATCCAAGTTTTCTTGAGATATTTTTAGGTCTTAGCCATCCCAAGGGGCGCTTTGAAGGTCTTTGTGAGTCAGCTCATTGAGGGCACGATCTGAGTTTTCTTAAGATATTTTTTCCTCTTAGCCAGTTCAAGGGGGGCTTTAACCGTCTCAGTGAGTCAACTCGTTAAGGGCACGATCCAAGTTTTCTTCAGATATTTTAGGTCTTAGCCAGTTCAAAGGGCACTTTAACCGTCTTAGTGTGTCAACTCATTAAGTGCACGATCCAAGTTTTCTTCAGATATTCTAGGTTCTAGCCAGCTCAAGGGGCGCTTTGACCGTCTTGGTGAGTCAGCTCATTATGGCCACGATCCAAGTGTTCTTCAGATATTTTTATGTCTTAGCCAACTCAAGGGGCACTTTGACCGTCTAGGTGAGATTGCTCATTATGGGCACGATCCAAGTTTTCTTTGGAAATTTTTAGGTCTTAGCCAACTCAAGGAGCGCTTTGACCGTTTTGGTGATTCAGCTCATTAAGGGCACGATCCAAGTTTTCTTGAGATATTTTTAGGTCTTAGCCATCTCAAGGGGCGCTATGACCGTCTTGGTGAGTCAGCTCATTAAGGGCACAATCCAACTGTTCTTCAGATATTTTTGGGTCCTAGCCAGCTCAAGGGGCGCTTTGACCGTCTTGGAGAGTCAGCTCATTAAAGGCACGATCCAAGTGTTCTTCAGATATTTTTAGGTCTTTGCCAGCTGCAGGGGCACTTTAACCATCTTAGCGAGTCAGCTCATTAAGGGCACGATCCAAGTGTTCTTCAAATATATTTAGGTCTTAGCCAGCTCAAGGGGCGCTTTGAAGGTCTTGGTGAGTCTGCTCATTAAGGGCACGATCCGAGTTTTCTTAAGATATTTTTAGGTCTTAGCTAGTTCAAGGGGCGCTTTAACCGTGTTAATGAATCAACTCATTAAGGGCACGATCAAAGTTTTCTTCAAATATTTTAGGTCTTAGCCTGTTCAAGAGGCGCTTTGTCCGTCTTGGTGAGTCAGCTCATTAAGGGCACAATCCAAGTTTTCTTCGGATATTTTTAGGACTTAGCGAGCTCATGGGGAACTTTGACCATCTTGGTGAGTCAGCTCATTAAGGGCACGATCCAAGTTTTCTTTAGATATTTTTAGGTTTTAGACAGCTCAAAGGGTGCTTTGACCGTCTTGGTGAGTCCACTCATTAAGGGCTCGATCCAAGTTTTCTTTAGACAGTTTTAGGTCTTAGCTAGCTTAACGGACGCTTTGACCGTCTTGATGAGTTAGCTCATTACGGGCACGATCCAAGTTTTCTTCAGATATTTTATGTCTTAGCCAGCTCAAGGGGCGCTTTAACCGTCTAGGTGACTCAACTAATTAAGGGTACGATCCATGTTTTCCTCGGATATTTTTAGGTCTTAGCCAGGTCAAAGGGCACTTTGACCGTCTTGGTGCGTCAGCTCATTAAGGGTACCTTCCAAGTTTTCTTTAGATATTTTTATGTCTTAGTGAGCTTCAGGGGTCCTTTGACCGTCTTGGTGAGTCAGCTCATTAAGGGCAAGATCCATGTGTTCTTCAGATATTTTCAGGTCTTAGCCAGCTTAAGGGGCGCTTTGAAGGTCTTGGTGAGTCAGCTCATTAAGGGCACGATCCGTGTTTTCTTAAGATATTTTTAGCTCTTAGCCAGTTCAAGGGGCGCTTTAACCGTCTTAGTGAGTCAACTCATTAAGGGCATGATCCAAGTTTTCTTCAGATATTTTAGGTCTTAGCCAGTTCAAGGGGCGCTTTAACCGTCTTAGTGTGTCAACTCATTAAGTGCACGATACAAGTTTTCTTCAGATATTCTAGGTTCTAGCCAGCTCAAGGGGCGCTTTGACCGTCTTGGTGAGTCAGCTCATTATGGGCATGATCCAAGTGTTCTTCAGATATTTTTAGGTCTTAGCCAACTCAAGGGGCACTTTCACCACCTTGGTGAGTCTACTCATTAAGAGCACGATCCAAGTTTTCTTAAGATATTTTAGGTCTTTGTAAGCTGAAGGGTTGCTTCGACCGTCTTGGTGAGTCAGCTCATTAAGGGAACGATCCAAGTTTTCTTCAGATATTTTTAGGTCTTAGCCAGCTGACGGGGAGCTTTGACCGTCTTGGTGAGTCAGCTCATTAGGAGCACGATCTAAATGTTCTTCAGATATTTTTCGGTCTTAGCCAGCTCAAGCGGCGCTTTGACCGTCTTGGTGAGTCAGCTCATTAAGTACACGATCCAAGTTTTCTTCAGATATTTTTAGGTCTTACCCAGCTCGAGGGGCGCTTTGACCGTCTTAGTGAGTCAGCTTATTAAGGGCACGATCTAAGTGTTTTTCAGATATTTTTATGTCTTAGCCAGCTGAAGGAGCGCTTTGACTGTCTTGGTATATCCGCTCTTTAAGGGCGCGATCCAAGTGTTATTCAGATATTTTTAGGTCTTAGCCAACTCAAGGGGCGCTTTAACCATCTTGGCGATCCAAGTGTTCTTTAGATATATTTAGGTCATAGCCTGCTTATGGGGCGCTTTGAAGGTCTTGGTGAGTCAGCTCATTAAGGGCACGATCCGAGTTTTCTTAAGATATTTTTAGCTGTTAGCCAGTTCAAGGGGCGCTTTAACCGTGTTAGTGAATCAACTCATTAAGGGCACGATCAAAGTTTTCTTCAAATATTTTAGGTCTTAGCCTGTTGAAGAGGCGCTTTGTCCGTCTTGGTGAGTCGGCTCATTAAGGGCATGATCCTTGTTTTCTTCAAAAAATTTTAGGTCTGAACCAGCTCAAGGGCGCTTTGACCGTCTTGGTCAGTCAGCTCATTAAGGGCAAGATCCAAGTTTTCTTCCGATATTTTTAGGTCTTAGCGTGCTCAACAGACGCTTTGACCGTCTTGGTGAGTTAGCTCATTAAGGGCACGATCCAAGTGTTCTTAAGATATTTTTAGGAATTTGCGAGCCCAAGGGGTGCTTTGACAGTCTTGGTGAGTTAGCTCAATAAGGGCACGATCAAAGTTTTCTTCAGAAATTTTTTGGTCTTAACCAGCTCTAGGGGCGATTTGACCGCCTTGGTGAGTCAGCTCGTTAATGGCACGATCCAAGTTTTCTTCAGATATTTATAGGTCTTAGCCAGCTCAAGGGGCACTTTGACTGGCTTGGTCAGTCAGCTCATTATGGGCAGGATCCAAGTGTTCTTGAGATATTTTCAGGTCTTAGCCAGCTCAAGGGGCGCTTTGACAGTCTTGGTGAGTCAGCTTATTAAGGGCACGATCCAAGTGTTCTTCAAATATTTATAGGTCTTAGAGAGCTCAAGGGGCGCTTTGACCGTCTTGGTGAGTCAGCTCATTAAGGGTACGATCCAAGTTTTCTTCAGATATTTTTAAGTCTTAGCCAGCTCAAGGGGCACTTTGACCGCCTTGATGAGTAAGCTCATTAAGGGCACGATCTAAGTTTTCTTCAGATATTTTTTGGAATTCGCAAGCTCAAGGGGCGCTTTGACCGTCTTGGTGAGTCAGCCCATTAAGGGCACGATCCAAGTTTTCTTCAGATATTTTCAGGCCTTAGCCAGGTGAAGGGGCGCTTTGACCGTCTTGGCGAGTCAGCTCGTTAAGGGCACGATGCAAGTGTTCTTCAGATATTTATAAGTCTTAACGAGCTCAAGGGGCGCTTTGACCGTCTTGGTGAGTCAAGTCATTAAGGGCACGATCCAAGTTTTCTTCAGATATTTTTAGGTCTTAGCAAGCTTAAGGGGCGCTTTGCCCGTCTTGCTGAGTCAGGTCATTAAGGGCAAGATTCAAGTATTCTTCTGATATTTTCTGGTCTTAGCCAGCTGAAGGGGCGCTTTGACCGTCTTGGTGACTCAGCTCATTAAGGCCACGATCCAAGTGTTCTTCAAATATTTATAGGTCTTAGAGAGCTCAAGGGGCGCTTTGACCGTCTTGGTGAGTCAGCTCATTAAGGGTACGATCCAAGTTTTCTTCAGATATTTTTATGTCTTATCCAGCTCAAGTGGCACTTTCACCGTCTTGGTGAGTAAGCTCATTAAGGGCACGATCTAAGTTTTCTTCAGATATTTTTCGGAATTCGCAAGCTCAAGGGGCGCTTTGACCGTCTTGGTGAGTCAGCCCATTAAGGGCACGATCCAAGTTTTCTTCAGATATTTTCAGGCCTTAGCCAGGTGAAGGGGCGCGTTGACCGTCTTGGCGAGTCAGCTCGTTAAGGGCACGATCCAAGTGTTCTTCAGATATTTATAGGTCTTAACGAGCTCAAGGGGCGCTTTGACCGTCTTGGTGAGTCAAGTCATTAAGGGCACGATCCAAGTTTTCTTCAGATATTTTTAGGTCTTAGCCAGCTTAAGGGGCGCTTTGCCCGTCTTGCTGAGTCAGGTCATTTAGGGCAAGATTCAAGTATTCTTCTGATATTTTCTGGTCTTAGCCAGCTGAAGGGGCGCTTTGACCGTCTTGGTGACTCTGCTCATTAAGTGCACGATCCAAGTGTTCTTCAAATATTTATAGGTCTTAGAGAGCTCAAGGGGCGCTTTGACCGTCTTGGTGAGTCAGCTCATTAAGGGTACGATCCAAGTTTTCTTCAGATATTTTTATGTCTTATCCAGCTCAAGTGGCACTTTCACCGTCTTGGTGAGTAAGCTCATTAAGGGCACGATCTAAGTTTTCTTCAGATATTTTTCGGAATTCGCAAGCTCAAGGGGCGCTTTGACCGTCTTGGTGAGTCAGCCCATTAAGGGCACGATCCAAGTTTTCTTCAGATATTTTCAGGCCTTAGCCAGGTGAAGGGGCGCGTTGACCGTCTTGGCGAGTCAGCTCGTTAAGGGCACGATCCAAGTGTTCTTCAGATATTTATAGGTCTTAACGAGCTCAATGGGCGCTTTGACCGTCTTGCTAAGTCAAGTCATTAAGGGCACGATCTAAGTTTTCTTCAGATATTTTTAGATCTTAGCCAGCTTAGGGGGCGCTTTGCCCGTCTTGTTGAGTCAGGTCATTAAGGGCAAGATCCAAGTATTGATCTGATATTTTCTGGTCTTAGCCAGCTGAAGGGGCGCTTTGACCGTCTTGGTGACTCAGCTCATTAAGGGCATAATCCGCGATTTCTTCAGATATTTTTAGGACTTAGCCAGCTTAAAGGGCGCTTTGACCGTCTTGGTTAGTCAGCTCATTAAGGGCAAGATGCAAGTGTTCTTAAGATATTTTCATGTCCTAGCCAGCTCAAGGGGCTCTTTGACCGTCTGGGTGAGTCAGCTCATTATGGGTACGATGCAAGTTTTCTTTAGAAATTTTTAGGTCCTAACCAGCTCAAGGGGCGCTTTGACCGTCTTAGTGAGTCAGCTCATTAAGGGCACGATCCATGTTTTCTTCAGATATTTTTAGGTTTTAGACAGCTCAAGGGGCACTTTAACCGTCTTGGCGAGTAAGCTCATTAAGGGCACGATCTAAGTATTCTTCAGATATTTTTCGGAATTCGCGAGCTCAAGGGGCGCATTGACCGTCTTGGTGAGTTAGCCCACTAAGGGCACGATCCAAGTTTTCTTCAGATATTTTCAGGCCTTAGCCAGGTGAAGGGGCGCTTTGACCGTCTTGGCGAGTCAGCTCGTTAAGGGCACGATCCAAGTGTTCTTCAAATATTTATAGGTCTTAGCGAGCTCAAGGGGCGCTTTGACCGTCTTGGTGAGTCATGTCATTAAGGGCACGATGCAAGTTTTCTTCAGATATTTTTAGGTCTTAGCCAGCTTAAGAGGCGCCTTGCCCGTCTTGCTGAGTCAGGTCATTAAGGCCAAGATCCAAGTATTCTTCTGATATTTTCTGGTCTTAGCCAGCTGAAGGGGCGCTTTGACCGTCTTGGTGACTCAGCTCATTAAGGGCATAATCCGAGATTTCTTTAGATATTTTTAGGACTTAGCCAGCTTAAAGGGCGCTTTGACCGTCTTGGTAAGTCAGCTTATTAAGGGCAAGATGAAAGTGTTCTTAAGATATTTTCATGTCTTATCCAGCTCAAGGGGTGCTTTGACCGTCTGCATGAGTCAGCTCATTAAGGGTACCATGCAAGTTTTCTTTAGGAATTTTTATGTCTTAACCAGCTCAAGGGGCGCTTTGACCGTCTTAGTGAGTCAGCTCATTAAGGGCACGATCCATGTTTTCTTCAGATATTTTTAGGTCTTAGACAGCTCAAGGGGCACTTTGATCGTCTTGGCGAGTAAGCTCATTAAGGGCACGATCCAAGTGTTCTTCAGATATTTTTATGTCTTAGCCAACTGAAGGGGCGCTTTGACCATCTTGGCGAGGCAACTCAATAAGGGCACGATCCAAGTGTTCTTCAAATATTTTTAGGTCTTAGCCAGCTCAAGGAGCGCTTCGACCGTCTTGGTGAGTCAGCTCATTACGGGCAAGATCCAAGTGTTCTTAAGATATTTTCTAGTCTTAGCCACCTCAAGGGGCACTTTGACCGTCTTGGTGAGTCAGCTCATTAAGGGCAAGATCCAAGTTTTCTTCCGATATTTTCAGGTCTTAGCGAGCTCAAGGGGCGCTTTCACTGTCTTGGTGAGTCAGCTCATTAAGTGCACGATCCAAGTATTGTTCAGATATTTTTAGTTCTTAGCTTGCTCAAAGGGCGCTTGGACTGTCTTGCTGAGTCAGCTCATTAAGGGCAAGATCCAAGCGTTCCTCCGATATTTTCAGGTCTTCTCCAGCTCAAGGGGCGCTTTGACCGTCTTAGTGAGTCAGCTCATTAAGGGCAAGATCCAAGCGTTCCTCCGATATTTTCAGGTCTTCTCCAGCTCAAGGGGCGCTTTGACCGTCTTAGTGAGTCAGCTCATTAAGGGCACGATCCAAGTTTTCTTCAGATATTTTTAGGTCTTAACCAGCTCAAGGGGCGCTTTGATCGTCTTGGTGAGTCAGCTCATTAAGGGCACGATTCGAGATTTGTTCAGATATTTTTAAGTCTTAGCCAGCTTAATGGGCCCTTTGACCGTCTTGGTGACTCAGCTCATTAAGGGCACAATCCGAGATTTCTTTAGATATTTTTAGGACTTAGCCAGCTTCAAGGGCGCTTTGACCGTCTTGGTCACTTAGCTCATTAAGGGCATGATCCAAGTGTCCTTAAGATATTTTTAGGTCTTAGCCAGCTCGAGGGACACTTTGACCGTCTTGGTGAGTCAGCTCATTAAGGGCACGATCCAAGTGTTCTTCAAATATTTATAGGTCTTAGCGAGCTCAAGGGGCGCTTTGACCGTCTTGGTGAGTTAGCTCATTAAGGGTACTATCTAAGTTTTCTACAGATATTTTTAAGTCTTAGCTAGCTCAAGGGGCACTTTGACCGTCTTGGTGAGTAAGCGCATTAAGGGCACGATCGAAGTGTTCTTCAGATATTTTTAGGAATTAGTGAGCTCAAGGGGCGCTATAACCGTCTTGGTGAGTCAGCACATTAAGGTCACAATCCAAGTTTTCATAAGATATTTTTATGTCTTAGCCAACACAAGGGGCAATTTGACCGTCTTGGCGAGTAAGCTCATTAAGGGCACGATCCAAGTGTTCTTCAAATATTTTTAGGAATTAGCGAGCTCAAGGGGCGCTTTGACCGTCTTGGTGAGTCAGCTCATTAAGGGCACGATCCATGTTTTCTTCATATATTTTTCGGCCTTAGCCCGGTGAAGGGGCGCTTTGACCATCTTGGCGAGTCAGCTCATTAAGGGCACGATCCAAGTCTTCTTTAGATATTTTTTCGTCTTAGCGAGCTCAAGGGGCACTTTTACCGTCTTGGTGAGTCATGCCAATAAGGGCACAATCCATGTTTTCTTCAGATATTTTTAGGTCTTAGCGAGCTTAAGGGGTGCTCAAACCGTCTTGCTGAGTCAGCTCATTAAGGGCAACATCCAAGTGTTCTTCAGATATTTTCTGGTCTTAGCCAACTGAAGGGGCGCTTTGACCATCTTGGTGAGTCAGCTCATTAAGGGCATAATACGAGATTTCATCAGATATTTTTAGGACTTAGTCAGCTTAAGGGGCGCTTTGAACGTCTTGGTGAGTCAGCTCATTAAGGGTACGATCCAAGTGTTCTTAAGATATTTTAATGTCTTAGCCAGCTCAAGGGGGCGCTTTGACCGTCTGGGTGTGTCAGCTCATTAAGGGCACAATCCAAGTTTTGTTCAGAAATTTTTAGGTCTTAACCAGCTCCATGGGTGCTTTGACCATCTTGGTGAGTCAACTCATCAAGGGCACGATCCGATATTTCTTCAGATATTTTTAGGTCTTAGCCAGCGTAAGGGGCGCTTTGACCGTCTTGGTGAGTCAGCTCATTAAGGGCACGATCTGTGATTTCTTGAGATATTTTTAGGTCTTAGCCAGCTTAAGGGGCGTTTTGACCGTCTTTGTCAGTTAGCTCATTAAGAGTAAGATCCAAGTGTTGTTCAGATATTTTCAGGTCTGAGCCAGCTAAAGGGGCGCTTTGACCATCTTGGTGAGTCAGCTCATTAAGGGCATAATACGAGATTTCTTCAGATATTTTTAAGACTTTGCAATCTTAAGGGGCGCTTTGACCGTCTTGGAGAGTGAGCTCATTGAGGGCAAGATGCAAATGTTCTTACGATATTTTCATATCTTAGCCAGCTGAAGGGGCGCTTTGACCATCTGGGTGAGTCAGCTCATTAAGGGCAGGATCCATGTTTTCTTCAGAAATTTTTAGGTCTTAACCAGCTCAAGGGGCGCTTTGACCGTCTTGGTGAGTCAGCTCATTAAGGGCAAGATCCAAGTTTTCTTCCGATATTTTTTTGTCTTAGCAAGCTCAAGGGGCGCTTTGACCGTCTTGGTGAGTAAGCTCATTAAGGGCACGATCCAAGTGTTCATAAGATATTTTTAGGAATTTGCGAGCCCAAGGGGCGCTTTGACCATCTGGGTGAGTCAGCTCATTAAGGGCACAATTCAAGTTTTCTTCAGAATTTTTTAGGTCTTAACCAGCTCCATGGGTGCTTTGACCATCTTGGTGAGTCAGCTCATTAAGGGCACGATCCGAGTTTTCTTCAGATATTTTTAGGTCTTAACCGGCTTAAGGGGCGCTTTGACCGTCTTGGTGAGTCAGCTCATTAAGGGCACAATCTAAGTTTTGATCAGAAATTTTTAGGTCTTAACCAGCTCCATGGGTGCTTTGACCATCTTGGTGAGTCAACTCATCAAGGGCACGATCCGATATTTCTTCAGATATTTTTAGGTCTTAGCCAGCGTAAGGGGCGCTTTGACCGTCTTGGTGAGTCAGCTCATTAAGGGCACGATCCGTGATTTCTTGAGATATTTTTAGGTCTTAGCCAGCTTAAGGGCGTTTTGACCGTCTTTGTCAGTTAGCTCATTAAGAGTAAGATCCAAGTGTTGTTCAGATATTTTCAGGTCTGAGCCAGCTAAAGGGGCGCTTTGACCATCTTGGTGAGTCTGCTCATTAAGGGCATAATACGAGATTTCTTCAGATATTTTTAAGACTTTGCAATCTTAAGGGGCGCTTTGACCGTCTTGGAGAGTGAGCTCATTGAGGGCAAGATGCAAGTGTTCTTACGATATTTTCATATCTTAGCCAGCTGAAGGGGCGTTTTGACCGTCTTTGTCAGTTAGCTCATTAAGAGTAAGATCCAAGTGTTCTTCAGATATTTTCAGGTCTGAGCCAGCTAAAGGGGCGCTTTGACCATCTTGGTGAGTCTGCTCATTAAGGGCATAATACGAGATTTCTTCAGATATTTTTAAGACTTTGCAATCTTAAGGGGCGCTTTGACCGTCTTGGAGAGTGAGCTCATTGAGGGCAAGATGCAAGTGTTCTTACGATATTTTCATATCTTAGCCAGCTGAAGGGGCGCTTTGACCGTCTGGGTGAGTCAGCTCATTAAGGGCAGGATCCATGTTTTCTTCAGAAATTTTTAGGTCTTAACCAGCTCAAGGGGCGCTTTGACCGTCTTGGTGAGTCAGCTCATTAAGGGCAAGATCCAAGTTTTCTTCCGATATTTTTTTGTCTTAGCAAGCTCAAGGGGCGCTTTGACCGTCATGGTGAGTAAGCTCATTAAGGGCACGATCCAAGTGTTCATAAGATATTTTTAGGAATTTGCGAGCCCAAGGGGCGCTTTGACCATCTGGGTGAGTCAGCTCATTAAGGGCACAATTCAAGTTTTCTTCAGAATTTTTTAGGTCTTAACCAGCTCCATGGGTGCTTTGACCATCTTGGTGAGTCAGCTCATTAAGGGCACGATCCGAGTTTTCTTCAGATATTTTTAGGTCTTAGCCGGCTTAAGGGGCGCTTTGACCGTCTTGGTGAGTCAGCTCATTAAGGACACAATCCAAGTTTTGTTCAGAAATTTTTAGGTCTTAACCAGCTCCATGGGTGCTTTGACCATCTTGGTGAGTCAACTCATCAAGGGCACGATCCAAGTGTTATTCAGTTATTTTCAGGTCTTAGCCAGGTCAAGGGGCGCTTTGACCGTCCTGGTGAGTCAGCTTGTTAAGGGCATGATCCAAGTATTCTTCAGATATTTTTAGGTCTTAGTCAACAAAAATGGGCGACGTTGCCTTCTTGGGAAGTCAGCTCATTTAGGACATGGTCCATGTTTTATTTACATATTTTCAGGTCATAGCCAGCTCATGGGGCACTTTGACCGTCATGGTGAGTGAACTCATTAAGTGCACGATCCAAGTTTTCTTCAGATATTTTTAGGTTTTAGCCAGCTTAAGGAGCGCTTTGACCGACTTGGTGAGTCAGCTCATTAAGGGCACGATCCTTGTATTCATCAGATATTTTTGCGTGTTAGCCAGGTCAAAGGGCACTTTGACCGTCTTGGTGCGTCAGCTCATTAAGGGTACCTTCCAAGTTTTCTTTAGATATTTTTATGTCTTAGTGAGCTCCAGGGGTCCTTTGACCGTCTTGGTGAGTCAGGTCATTAAGGGCAAGATCCATGTGTTCTTCAGATATTTTCAGGTCTTAGCCAGCTTAAGGGGCGCTTTGACCGTCTTGGTGAGTCAGCTCATTAAGGGCACTATCCAAGTTTTCTTCAAATATATTCCGGTCTTAGCCACCTCAAGGGGCGCTTTGACCGTCTTGGTGAGTCAGCTCATTAAGGGCACCTTCTAAGTGTTCTTCAGATATTTTTTGGTCTTTGCGAGCTCAAGGGGCTCTTTGACCGTCTTGGTGAGTCAGTTCATTATGGGCACGATCCGAGTTTTCTTCAGATATTTTTAAACCTTGGCCAGCTGAAGGGGTGCTTTGACCGTCTTGGTGAGTCAGCTCATTAAGGGCAAGATCCAAGTGTTCTTCAAATATTTTTAGGTCTTAGCCAGCTCATGGGGCGCTTTGACCGTCTTGGTGAGTCAACTCATTGAGGGCACGATCCGAGTTTTCTTCAGATATTTTTAGGTCTTAGCTAGCTTCAGGGGGGCTTTGGCCGTCTTGGTAAGTCAGCTCATTAAGGGCAAGATGCTAGTGTTCTTCTGTGATTTTCAGGTCCTAGCCAGCTTAAGGAGCGCTTTGACCTTCTTGGTGAGTCAGCACGTTATGGGCATGATCCAAGTCTTCTTCAGATATTTTAAGTTCTTAGCCAGCTCATTGGGCGCTTTGACCGTCTTGGTGAGTCAACTCATTAAGGGCACCATCCATGTTTTCTTCAGATATTTTTAGGTCTTAGCTAGCTTAAGGGGCGCATTGACCGTCTTGGTGAGTCAGCTCATTAAGGGCATGATCTATGTATTCTTCAGATATTTTTAGGTATTAGCCAGCTCAAAGGGCGCTTTGACCGTCTTGGTGAGTCAGCCCATTAAGGGTACGATCCAAGTTTTATTCAGATATTTTTAGGTCTTAGCCAGCTCTTTGGGCGCTTGACCGTCTTGGTGAGTCAGCTCATTAAGGGCACGATCTATGTATTCTTCAGATATTTTGAGGTATTAGCCAGCTCAAAGGGCGTTTTGACCGTCTTGGTGAGTCAGCCCATTACGGGCACGATCCGAGTTTTCTTCAGATATTTTTAGGTCTTAGCCAGCTCAAGGGGCGCTTTGACCGTCTTGGTGAGTCAGCTCATTATGGGCCTGATCCAAGTGTTCTTCGGATATTTTTAGGTCTTAGCCAGCTCAAGGGGCGCTTTGACCATCTTGGTGAGTCAGCTTGTTAAGGGCATGATCCAAGTATTCTTACGATATTTTTAGGTCTTAGCTACCAAAAAGGGGCGCCGTTACCGTCTTGGTGAGTTAGCTCATTAAGGACATGATCCAAGTTTTCTTCAGATATTTTTAGGTCTTAGCCAACTTATAGGGTGCTTTGGCCGTCTTGGAGAGTCAACTCATTAAGGGCACGATCCAAGTTTTCTTCCAATATTTTTAGGTCTTAGCCAGCTCTTGGGGCGCTTTGACCGTCTTGGTGAGTCAGCTCATTAAGGGCTCGATCCAAGATTTCTTCAAATATTTTTAGGATTTAGCCAGCTCAAGGGGCGCTTTGACCGTGTTGGTGAGTCAGCTCATTAAGGGTACGATCCAAGTGTTCTTGAGATATTTTTAGGTCTTAGCCAGCTCAAGGGCCGCTTTGACCGTCTTGGTGAGTCAGCCCATTAATGGCACGATCCGAGTTTTCTTCAGATATTTTTAGGTCTTAGCCAGCTCAAGGGGCGCTTTGACCGTCTTGGTGAGTCAGCTCATTATGGGCAAGATCCAAGTGTTCTTCGGATATTTTTAGGTCTTAGCCAGCTCAAGGGGCGCTTTGACCGTCTTGGTGAGTCAGCTCATTATGGGCATGATCCAAGTGTTCTTCGGATATTTTTAGGTCTTAGCCAGCTCAAGGGGCGCTTTGACCATCTTGGTGAGTCAGCTTGTTAAGGGCATGATCCAAGTATTCTTTAGATATTTTTAGGTCTTAGCCACCAAAAAGGGGCGCCATTACCGTCTTGGTGAGTTAGCTCATTAAGGACATGATTCAAGTTTTCTTCAGAAATTTTTAGGTCTTAGCCAGCTTATAGGGTGCTTTGACCATCTTGGAGAGTCAACTCATTAAGGGCACGATCCAAGTTTTCTTCCGATATTTTTAGGTCTTAGCCAGCTCTTGGGGCGCTTTGACCGTCTTGGTGAGTCAGCTCATTAAGGGCTCGATCCAAGATTTCTTCAAATATTTTTAGGATTTAGTCAGCTCAAGGGGCGCTTTGACCGTGTTGGTGGGTTAGCTCATTAAGGGTACGAACCAAGTGTTCTTGAGATATTTTTAGGTCTTAGCCAGCTCAAGGGGCGCTTTGACCGTCTTGGTAAGTCAGCTCATTAAGGGCACGATCCAAGTTTTCTTCAGATATTTTTCGGTCTTAGCGAGCTCAAGGAATGCTTTGACCGTCTTGGTGAGTCAGCTCATTAAGGGCACGATCCGAGTTTTCTTCAGATATTTTTATGTCTTAGCCACCTTAGGGGGCGCTTTGACCGTCTTGGTGAGTCAGCTCATTAAGGGCAAGATCCAAGTGTTATTCAGATATTTTCCGGTCTTAGCCAGCTCAAGGGGCGCTTTGACCGTCTTGGTGAGTCAGCTCATTAAGCGCACGATCAAAGTTTTATTCAGATATGTTAAGGTCTTAGCCAGCTCAAGGGGCACTTTGACCGTTTTGGTGAGCCAGCTCATTAAGGGCACCATCCATGTTTTCTTCAGATATTTTTTGGTCTTAGCCAGCTCAAGGGGCGCTTTCAGCGTCTTGGTGAGTCAGCTCATTAAGGGCACGATCCAAATTTTCTTCAGATGTTTTTAGGTCTTAGCCAGCTCTTGGGGCGCTTGGACCATCTTGGTGAGTCAGCTCATTAAGGGTATGATCCAAGTGTTCTTCAGATATTTTTAGGTCTTAGCCAGCTGAATGGGCGGTTTGACCGTCTTGGTGAGTCAGCTCAATAAGGGCACGATCCAAGTTTTTTTCAGATATTTTTAGGTCTTAGCCAGCTCAAGAGGCTGTTTGACCGTCTTGGTGAGTCAGCTCATTAAGGGCACAATCCGAGTTTTTTTCAAATATTTTTAGGTCTTAGCCAGCTTAAGGGGTGCTTTGACCGTCTCGGTGAGTCAGCTCATTAAGGGCAAGATCCAAGTGTTCCTCAGACATTTTTAGGTCTTAGCCAACTCAAGGGGCGCTTCGACCGTCTTGGTGAGACAGCTTGTTGAGGGCATGATCCAAGTATTCTTCTGATATTTTTAGGTCTTAGCCACCAAAAAGGGGCGCCGTGACAGTCTTGGTGAGTTAACTATTTAAGGACATGATCCAAGTATTCTTCAGATATTTTTAGGTCTTAGCGAACTCATGGGATGCTTTGACCGTCTTGGTGCGTCAACTCATTAAGGGCATGATCCAAGTTTTCTTTAGATATTTTTATGTCTTAGCCAGCTCTCGGGGCGCTTTGACCGTCTTGGTGAGTCAGCTCATTCAGGACTCGATCCAAGATTTCTTCAAATATTTTTAGGATTTAGCCAGCTTAAGGGGTGCTTTGACCGTCTTGGTGAGTCAGCTCATTAAGGGTACGATCCAAGTGTTCTTCAGATATTTTTAGGTCTTAGCCAGCTCAAGGGGCGCTTTGACCGTCTTGGTGAGTCAGCTCCTTAAGCGCACGATCAAAGTTTTGTTCAGATATTTTAAGGTCTTAGCCAGCTCAAGGGGCGCTTTGACCGTCTTGGTGAGTCATCTCATTAAGGGTACGATCCGAGTTTTCTTCAGATATTTTTAGGTCTTAGCCAGCTTAAGGGGTGCTTTGTCCGTCTTGGTGAGTCAGCTCATTAAGGGCAAGATCCAAGTGTTCTTCAGATCTTTTTAGGTCTTAGCTAACTCAAGGGGCGCTTTGACCATCTTGGCGAGTCAGCTTGTTAAGGGCATGATCCAAGTATTCTTCTGATATTTTTATGACTTATCCACCAAAAGGGGCGCCGTGACCGTCTTGGTGAGTTAGCTCATTAAGGACATGATCCAAGTTTTCTTCAGATATTTTTAGGTCTTAGCCAGTTCATGGGGTGCTTTGACCGTTTTGGTGAGTCAACTCATTAAGGGTACGATCCAAGTTTTACTCAGATATTTTTCGGGCTTAGCCAGCTTTTGGGGCGCTTTGACCGTCTTGGTGAGTCAGCTCATTAAGGGCACGATCCGAGTTTTCTTCAAATATTTTTAGGATTTAGGCAGCTCAAGGGGCGCTTTGACCGTGTTGGTGAGTCAGCTCATTAAGGGTACGATCCAAGTGTTCTTGAGATATTTTTAGGTCTTAGCCAGCTCAAGGGCCGCTTTCACCATCTTGGTAAGTCAGCTCATTAAGGGCACGATCCAAGTTTTCTTCAGATATTTTTAGGTCTTAGCGAGCTCAAGGGGCGCTTTGACCGGCTTGGTGAGTCAGCTCATTAACGGCACGATCCGAGTTTTCTTCAGATATTTTTATGTCTTAGCCAGCTTAAGGGGCGCTTTGACCGTCTTGGTGAGTCAGCTCATTAAGGGCAAGATCCAAGTGTTCTTCAGATATTTTTAGGTCTTAGCCAGCTCAAGGGGCGCTTTGACCGTCTTGGTGAGTCAGCTTGTTAAGGGCATGAGCCAAGTATTCTTCAAATATTGTTAGGACTTAGCCACAAAAAAGGGGCGCCGTGACCGTGTTGGTGAGTTAACTCATTAAGGACATGATCCAAGTTTTCTTCAGATATTTTTAGGTCTTAGCCAGCTCATGGGGTGCTTTGACCGTCTTGGTGAGTCATCTCATTAAGGGCACGATCCAAGTTTTCTTCGGATATTTTTAGCTCTTAGCCAGCTCTTGGGGCGCTTTGACCATCTTGGTGAGTCAGCTCATTAAGAGCTCGATCCAAGATTTCTTCAAATATTTTTAGGATTTAGCTAGCTCAAGGGGCGCTTTGACCGTCTTGGTGAGTCAGCTCATTAAGGGTACGATCCAAGTGTTCTTCAGATATTTTTACGTCTTAGCCAGCTCATGGGCCGCTTTGACCGTCTTGGTAAGTCAGCTCATTAAGGGCACGATCCAAGTTTTCTTCAGATATTTTTAGGTCTTAGCGAGCTCAAGTGGCGCTTTGACCGTCTTGGTGAGTCAGCTCATTAAGGGCACGATCCGAGTTTTCTTCAGATATTTTTATGTCTTAGCCAGCTTAAGGGGCGCTTTGACCATCTTGGTGAGTCAGCTCATTAAGGGCAAGATCCAAGTGTTCTTCAGATATTTTTAGGTCTTAGCCAACTCAGGGGGCGCTTCGACCATCTTGGTGAGTCAGCTTGTTAAGGGCATGATCCAAGTATTCTTCAGATATTTTTGGGTCTTAGCCACCAAAAAGGGGCGCCGTGACATTCTTGGTGAGTTAACTCATTAAGGACATGATCCAAGTATTCTTCAGATATTTTTAGGTCTTAGCGAACTCATGGGGTGCTTTGACCGTCTTGGTGAGTCAACTCATTAAGGGCATGATCCAAGTTTTCATTAGATATTTTTATGTCCTAGCCAACTCTCGGGGCGCTTTGACCGTCTTGGTGAGTCAACTCATTGAGGACTCGATCCAAGATTTCTTCAAATATTTTTAGGATTTAGCCAGCTTAAGGGGTGCTTTGACCGCCTTGGTGAGTCAGCTCATTAAGGGAACGATCCAAGTGTTCTACAGATATTTTTAGGTCTTAGCCAGCTCAAGGGGCGCTTTGACCGTCTTAGTGAATCAGCTCCTTAAGCACACGATCAAAGTTTTGTTCAGATATTTTAATGTCTTAGCCAGCTCAAGGGGCGCTTTGACCGTCTTGGTGAGTCATCTCATTAAGGGCACGATCCGAGTTTTCTTCAGATATTATTAGGTCTTAGCAAGCTTAAGGGGCGCTTTGTCCGTCTTGGTGAGTCAGCTCATTAAGGGCAAGATCCAAGTGTTCTTCAGATATTTTTAGGATTTAGCTAGCTCAAGGGGCGCCATGACCGTCTAGGTGAGTTAGCTCATTAAGGACATGAACCAAGTTTTCTTCAGATATTTTTAGGTCTTAGCCAGCTCATGGGGTGCTTTGACCGTTTTGGTGAGTCAACTCATTAAGGGCACGATCCAAGTTTTATTCAGATATTTTTCGGGCTTAGCCAGCTCTTGGGGCGCTTTGACCGTCTTGGTGAGTCAGCTCATTAAGGGCACGATCCGAGTTTTCTTCAAATATTTTTAGGATTTAGCCAGCTCAAGGGGCGCTTTGACCGTCTTGGTGAGTCAGCACATTAAGGGCACGATCTATGTATTCTTCAGATATTTTTAGGTATTTGCCAGCTCAAAGGGCGCTTTGACCGTTTTGGTGAGTCAGCCCATTAAGGGCGCGATCCAAGTTTTCTTTAGATATTTTTAGGTCTTAGCCAGCTCTTTGGGCGCTTGGACCGTCTTGGTGAGTCAGCTCATTAAGGGTACGATCCAAGTATTCTTTAGATATTTTTAGGACTTAGCCAGCTCAATGGGCGCTTTGACCGTCTTTGTGAGTCGGCTCATTAAGGGCACGATCCAAGTTTTCTTCAGATATTTTTAGGACTTAGCCAGCTAAAGGGGCACTTTGACCGTCTTGGTGAGTCATCTCATTAAGGGCACGATCCGAGTTTTCTTCAGATATTTTTAGGTCTTATCCAGCTCAAGGGGCACTTTGACCGTCTTGGTGAGTCAGCTCATTATGGGCAAGAACCAAGTGTTCTTCGGATATTTTTAGGTCTTAGCCAGCTTAAGGGGCGCTTTGACCATCTTGGTGAGTCAGCTTGTTAAGGGCATGATCCAAGTATTCTTCAGATATTTTTAGGTCTTAGTCAGCTTAAGGGGCGCTTTGACCGTCTTGGTGAGTCAGCTCATTATGGGCGAGATCCAAGTGTTCTTCGGATATTTTTAGGTCTTAGCCAGCTCAAGGGGCGTTTTGACCATCTTGGTCAGTCAGCTTTTTAAGGGCATGATCCAAGTATTCTTCAGATATTTTTAGGTCTTTGCCACCAAAAAGGAGGTGCCGTGACCGTCTTGGGGTGTTAACTCATTAAGGACATGATCCAAGTTTTGTTCAAATATTTTTAGGTCTTAGCCAGCTTATAGGGTGCTTTGACCGTCATGGAGAGTCAACTCATTAAGGGCACGATCCAAGTTTTCTTCCGATTTTTTTAGGTCTTAGCCAGCTCTTGGGGCGCTTTGACCATCTTGGTGAGTCAGATCATTAAGGGCTCGATCCAAGATTTCTTTAAATATTTTTAAGATTTAGCCAGCTCAAGGGGCGCTTTGACCGTATTGGTGAGTCAGCTCATTAAGGGTACGATCCAAGTGTTCTTGAGATATTTTTAGGTCTTAGCCAACTCAAGGGCCGCTTTGACCGTCTTGGTAAGTTAGCTCATTAAGGGCACGACCAAGTTTTCTTCAGATATTTTTCGGTCTTAGCGAGCTCAAGGGGTGCTTTGACCGTCTTGGTGAGTCAGCTCATTAAGGGCACGATCCAAGTTTTCTTCAGATATTTTTATGTCTTAGCCAGCTTAAGGGGCGCTTTGACCGTCTTGGTGAGTCAGCTCATTAAGGGCAAGATCCAAGTGTTATTCAGATATTTTCAAGTCTTAGCCAGCTCAAGGGGCGCTTTGACCGTCTTGGTGTGTCAGCTTGTTAAGGGCATGATCAAAGTTTTGTTCTGATATGTTAAGGTCTTAGCCAGCTCAAGGGGCACTTTGACCGTTTTGGTGTGCCAGCTCATTAATGGCACCATCCAAGTTTTCTTCTGATATTTTTTGGTCTTAGCCAGCTCAAGGGGCGCTTTCACCGTCTTGGTGAGTCAGCTCATTAAGGGCACGATCCAAATTTTTTTCAGATGTTTTTAGATCTTAACCAGCTCAAGGGACACTTTAACCGTCTTGGTGAGTCAGCTCATTAAGGGCACGATCTAAGTTTTCTTGAAATATTTTTAGGTCTTAGCCAACTAAAGGGGCGCTTTGACCGTCTTGGAGAGTCAGCTCATTAAGGGCAAGATCCAAGTGTTCTTCAGATATTTTCTGGTCTTAGCCAGCTCAAGGGGCGCTTTGACCGTCTTGGTAAGTCAGCTTGTTAAGGGCATGATCCAAGTGTTCTCAGATATTTTTAGTTCTTAGCCACCAGAAAGGGGCACCGTGACCGACTTGGTGAGTCAGCTCATTAAGGACACGGTGCAAGTTTTCTTCAGATATTTTTAGGTCTTAGCTAGCTCAAGGGGCGCTTTGACCGTCTTGGTAAGTCAGCACATTAAGGGTACGATCTAAGTGTTCTGCAGATATTTTTAGGTGTTAGCCAGCTCAAGGGGTGCTTTGACCGTCATGGTGAGTCACCTCAATATGGGCAAGATCTAATTGTTCATCAGATTTTTTTAGGTCTTAGCTAGCTCAAGGAGCGCTTTGACCGTCTTGGTGAGTCAGCTCTTTAAGGGCACGATCCAAGTTTTCTTCAGATATTTTATGTCTTAGCTAGCTCAAGGGGCGCTTTAACCGTCTTGGTGAATCAGCTCATTAAGGGCAAGATCCAAGTTTTATTCGGATATTTTTAGGTCTTAGCAAGCTCAAGGTTCTCCTTGACCGTCTTGGTGAGCCAGCTCATTAAAAGCACGATCCAAGTTTTCTTCAGATATTTTAAGGTCTTTGCCAGCTCAAGGGTCACTTTGACCGTCTTGGTGAGTCTGCTCATTAAGGGCAAGATCCATGTGGTCTTCAGATATTTTCAGGTCTTAGCCAGCTTAGGGGGCGCTTGACCGTCTTGGTGAGTCAGCTCATTAAGGGCACGATCCAAGTTTTCTTCAGATATTTTTATGTCTTAGCCAGCTTAAGGGGCGCTTTGACCGTCTTGGTGAGTCAGCTCATTAAGGGCAAGATGCAAGTGTTACTCAGATATTTTCAGGTCTTAGCCAGCTCAAGGGGCGCTTTGACCGTCTTGGTGAGTCAGTTCATTAAGGGCACGATCCATGTTTTCTTCAGATATTTTTAGGTCTTAGCCAGCTCACGGGGTGCTTTGACCATCTTGGTGAGTCAGCTTGTTAAGGGCATGATCCAAGTATTCTTCAGATATTTTTGGGTCTTAGCCAGCTCAAGGGGCGCTTTGACCGTCTTGGTGAGTCAGCTCATTATTGGCAAGATCCAAGTGTTCTTCGGATATTTTTAGGTCTTAGCCAGCTCAAGGGGCGCTTTGACCATCTTGGTGAGTCAGCTTGTTAAGGGCATGATCCATGTATTCTTCAGATATTTTTATGTCTTTGCCACCAAAAAGGGGTGCCATGACCGTCTTGGGGAGTTAACTCATTAAGGACATGATCCAAGTTTTCTTCAGATATTTTTAGGTCTTAGCCGGCTTAAGGGGCGCTTTGACCGTCTTGGTGAGTCAGCTCATTAAGGGCAAGATGCAAGTGTTATTTAGATATTTTCAGGTCTTAGCCAGCTCAAGGGGCGCTTTGACCGTCTTGGTGAGTCAGCTCATTAAATGCACGGTCCAAGTTTTCTTTAGATATTTTTAGGTCTTAGCCAGCTCAAGGGGCGCTTTGACCGTCTTGGTGAGTCAGCTCATTAAGGGCACGATCCGAGTTTTCTTCAGATATTTTTAGGTCTTAGCCGGCTTATGGGGCTCTTTGACCGTCTTGGTGAGTCTGCTCATTAAGGGCACGATCCGAGATTTCTTCAGATATTCTTAGGTCTTAGCCAGCTTAAGGGGCGCTTTGACCGTCTTGGTGAGTCGGCTCATTAAGGGGATGATCCATGTATTCTTCAGATATTTTTAGGTGTTAGCCAGCTCAAAGGGCGCTTTAACCGTCTTGCCGAGTCAGCTCATTAAGGGCACCTTCCAAGTGTTCTTTACATATTTTAGGTCTTAGCGAGCTCAAGGGGCGCTTTGACCGTCTTGGTGAGTCAGCCATTACGGGCACGATCCAAGTTTTCTTCAGATATTTTTAGACCTTAGCCAGCTGAAGGGGTTCTTTGACCGTCTTGGTGTGTTAGCTCATTAAGGGCAAGATCCATGTGTTCTTCAAATATTTTCAGGTCTTAGCCAGCTCAAGGAGAGCTTTGACCATCTTGGTCAGTCAGCTCATTAAGGGCACTATCCAAGTTTTCTTCAGATATTTTCTGGTCTTAGCCACCTCAAGGGGCGCTTTAACCGTCTTGGTGAGTCAGCTCATTAAGGCCACGATCCGAGTTTTCTTCAGATATTATTAGGTCTTAGCCAGCTTAAGGGGTGCTTTGACCGTCTTGGTGAGTCTGCTCATTAAGGGTAAGATCCAAGTGTTCTTCAGATATTTTTAGGTCTTAGCCACCTGAAGGGGCGCTTTGACCGTGTCGGTGAGTCAGCTCTTTAAGGGCAAGATCTAAGTGTTCTTCAGATATTTTTATGTCTTAGCCACCTCAAGGGGCGCTTTGACCGTCATGGTGAGTCAGCTCATTAAGGGCACGATCCAAGTTTTCTTCAGATATTTTTATGTCTTAACCAGCTTAAGGGGCGCTTTGACCGTCTTGGTGAGTCAACTCATTAAGGGTAAGATCCAAGAGTTATTCAGATATTTTCTGGTCTTAGCCAGCTCAAGGGACGCTTTGACTGTCCTGGTGAGTCAGCTTGTTAAGGGCATGATCCAAGTATTCTTCAGATATTTTTAGGTCTTAGCCAACAAAAATGGGCGCCGTTACCTTCTTGGTGAGTCAGCTCATTTAGGACATGATCCAAGTTTTATTTAGATATTTTTAGGTCTTAGCCAGCTCATGGGGCACTTTGACCGTCTTGGTGAGTCAACTCATTAAGTGCACGATCCAAGTTTTCTTCAGATATTTTTAGGTTTTAGCCTGCATAAGGAGCGCTTTGACCGTCTTGGTGAGTCAGCTCATTAAGGGCACGATCCTTGTATTCATCAGATATTTTTGTGTGTTAGCCAGGTCAAAGGGCACTTTGACCGTCTTGGTGCGTCAGCTCATTAAGGGCACCTTCCAAGTTTTCTTTAGATATTTTTATGTCTTAGCGAGCTGCAGGGGTCCTTTGACCGTCTTGGTGAGTCAGCTCATTATGGGTACGATCCGAGCTTTCTTCACATATTTTTAGGTCTTGGCCAGCTGAAGGGGTGCTTTGACAATCTTGGTGAGTCAGCTCATTAAGGGCAAGATCCATGTGTTCTTCAGATATTTTCAGGTCTTAGCTAGCTTAAGGGGCACTTAGACCGTCTTGGTGAGTCAGCTCATTAAGGGCACTATCCAAGTTTTCTTCAGTTATATTGTGGTCTTAGCCAGCTCAAGGGGTGCTTTGACCGTCTTGGTGAGTCAGCTCATTGAGGGCACCTTCTAAGTGTTCTTCAGATATTTTTAGGTCTTTGCGAGCTCAAGGGGCGCTTTGACCGTCTTAGTGAGTCAGCTCACTACGGGTACGATCCGTGTTTTCTTCAGATATTTTTAGACCTTAGCCAGCTGAAGGGGTGCTTTGACCGTCTTGGTGAGTCAGCTCATTAAGGGCAAGATCCAAGTGTTCTTCTAATATTTTTAGGTCTTAGCCAGCTCATGGGGCGCTTTGACCGTCTTGGTGAGTCAACTCATTGAGGGCACGATCCTAGTTTTCTTCAGATATTTTTAGGTCTTAGCCAGCTTAAGGGGGGCTTTGACCGTCTTGGTGAGTCAGCTCATTAAGGGCAAGATCCTAGTGTTCTTCTATTATTTTTAGGTCTTAGCCAGCTTAAGGAGCGCTTTGACCTTCTTGGTGAGTCAGCACGTTACGGGTATGATCCAAGTCTTCTTCAGATATTATCAGTTCTTAGCCAGCTCATTGGGCGCTTTGACCGTCTTGGTGAGTCAACTCATTAAGCGTACCATCCAAGTTTTCTTTAGATATTTTTAGGTCTTAGCTAGCTTAAGGGGCGCATTGACCGTCTTGGTGAGTCAGCTCATTAAGGGCACGATCTATGTATTCTTCATATATTTTTAGTTATTAGCCAGCTCAAAGGGCGCTTTGACCGTCTTGGTGAGTCAGCCCATTAAGGGTACGATCTAAGTTTTCTTCAGATATTTTTAGGACCTAGCCAGCTGAAGGGGCACTTTGACCGTCTTGGTGAGTCATCTCATTAAGGGCACGATCTGAGTTTTCTTCAAATATTTTTAGGTCTTAGCCAGCTGAAGGGGCGCTTCGACCGTCTTGGTGAGTCAGCTCATTATGGGCAAGATCCAAGTGTTCTTCGCATATTTTTAGGTCTTAGCCAGCTCAAGGGGCGCTTTGACCATCTTGGTGAGTCAGCTTGTTAAGGGCCTGATCCATGTATTCTTCAGATATTTTTAGGTCTTAGCCAGCTCAAGGGGCGCTTTGACCGTCTTGGTGAGTCAGCTTGTTAAGGGCAAGATCCAAGTGTTCTTCAGATATTTTTAGGTCTTAGCCAGCTCTTTGGGCGCTTGGACCGTCTTGGTGAGTCAGCTTATTAAGGGTACGATCTAAGTGTTCTTCACATATTTTTAGGACTTAGCCAGCTCAATGGGCGCTTTGACCGTCTTGGTGAGTCAGCTCATTAAGGGCACGATCCAAGTTTTCTTCAGATATTTTTAGGACTTAGCCAGCTGAAGGGGCACTTTGACCGTCTTGGTGAGTCAGCTCATTAAGGGCAAGATGCAAGTGTTCTTCAAATATTTTTAGGTCTTAGCCAGCTCATGGGGCGCTTTGACCGTCTTGGTGAGTCAGCTCATTAAGGGCAAGATCCATGTGTTCTTCAGATATTTTCAGGTCTTAGCCAGCTTAGGGGGCGCTTTGACCGTCTTGGTGAGTCAGCTCATTAAGGGCACGATCCAAGTTTTCTTCAGATATTTTTTTGTCTTAGCCAGCTTAAGGGGCGCTTTGATCGTCTTGGTGAGTCAGCTCATTAAGGGCAAGATGCAAGTGTTACTAAGATATTTTCAGGTCTTAGCCAGCTCAAGGGGCGCTTTGACCGTCTTGGTGAGTCAGTTCATTAAGGGCACGATCCATGTTTTCTTCAGATATTTTTAGTTCTTAGCCAGCTCAAGGGGTGCTTTGACCATCTTGGTGAGTCAGCTTGTTAAGGGCATGATCCAAGTATTCTTCAGATATTTTTAGATCTTAGCCAGCTCATGGGGCGCTTTGACCGTCTTGGTGAGTCAGCTCATTATGGGCAAGATCCAAGTGTTCTTCGGATATTTTTAGGTCTTAGCCAGCTCAAGGGGCGCTTTGACCATCTTGGTGAGTCAGCTTGTTAAGGGCATGATCCAAGTATTCTTCAGATATTTTTATGTCTTAGCCACCAAAAAGGGGTGCCGTGACCGTCTTGGGGAGTTAACTCATTAAGGACATGATCCAAGTTTTCTTCAGATATTTTTAGGTCTTAGCCGGCTTAAGGGGCGCTTTGACCGTCTTGGTGAGTCAGCTCATTAAGGGCACGATCCATGTATTCTTCAGATATTTTTAGGTGTTAGCCAGCTCAAAGGGCGCTTTGACCGTCTTGCTGAGTCAGCTCATTAAGGCTACCTTCCAAGTGTTCTTTACATATTTTAGGTCTTAGCGAGCTCAAGGGGCGCTTTGACCGTCTTGGTGAGTCAGCTCATTACGGGCACGATCCGAGTTTTCTCAGATATTTTTAGACCATAGCCAGCTGAAGGGGTACTTTGACCGTCTTGGTGAGATAGTCCATTAAGGGCAAGATCCATGTGTTCTTTAGATATTTTTATGTCTTAGCGAGCTCCAAGGGTCCTTTGACCGTCTTGGTGAGTCGCTCATTACGGGCACGATCCGAGTTTTCTTCACATATTTTTAGGTCTTAGCCAGCTGAAGGGGTGCTTTGACAATCTTAGTGAGTCAGCTCATTAAGGGCAAGATCCATGTGTTCTTCAGATATTTTCAGGTCTTAGCCAGCTTAAGGGGCGCTTTGACCGTTTTGGTGAGTCAGCTCATTAAGGGCACTATCTAAGTTTTCTTCAGATATATTCTGGTCTTAGCCAGCTCAAGGGGCGCTTTGACCGTCTTGGTGAGTCAGCTCATTAAGGTCACGATCCGAGTTTTCTTCAGATATTTTTAGGTCTTAGCCGGCTTAAGGGGCGCTTTGACCGTCTTGGTGAGTCAGCTCATTAAGGGCACGATCCATGTATTCTTCAGATATTTTTAGGTGTTAGCCAGCTCAAAGGGCGCTTTGACCGCCTTGCTGAGTCAGCTCATTAAGGCCACCTTCCAAGTGTTCTTTACATATTTTAGGTCTTAGCGAGCTCAAGGGGCGCTTTGACCGTCTTGGTGAGTCAGCTCATTACGGGCACGATCCGAGTTTTCTTCAGATATTTTTAGACCTTAGCCAGCTGAAGGGGTACTTTGACCGTCTTGGTGAGATAGCCCATTAAGGGCAAGATCCATGTGTTCTTCAGATATTTTCAGGTCTTAGCCAGCTCAAGGAGAGCTTTGACAATCTTGGCCAGTCAGCGCATTAAGGGCACTATCCAAGTTTCTTCAGATATTTTCAGGTCTTAGCCACCTCAAGGGGCGCTTTGACCGTCTTGGTGAGGTCAGCTCATTAAGGCACGATCCAGTTTTCTTCAGTATTTTTAGGTCTTAGCCAGCTTAAGGGGCGCTTTGACCGTCTTGGTGAGTCAGCTCATTAGGGCACTATCCAAGTTTTCTTAGATATATTATGGTCTTAGCCAGCTCAAGGGGCGCTTTGACCTCTTGGTGAGTCAGCTCATTAAGGCACACTAAGTTTCTTCAGATATTTTTAGGTCTTTGCGAGCTCAAGGGGCGCTTTGACCATCTTGGTGAGTCAGTTCATTACGGGCACGATCCGAGTTTTTTTCAGATATTTTAAGACCTTAGCCAGCTGAAGGGTGCTTTGACCGTCTTGGTGAGTCAGCTCATTAAAGGCAAGATCCAGGTGTTCTTCAAATATTTTTAGGTCTTAGCCAGCTCATGGGGCGCTTTGACCATCTTGGTGAGTCAGCTCATTACGGGCAAGATCCATGTGTTCTTCAGACATTTTCAAGTCTTAGCCAGCTTAAGGGGCGCTTTGACCGTCTTGGTGAGTCAGCTCATTAAGGGCACAGTCCAAGTTCTCTTCAGATATTTTTAGGTCTTAGCCAGCTCAAGGGGCGCTTTGACCGTCTTGGTGAGTCAGCTCATTAAGGGCACGATCCGAGTTTTCTTTAGATATTCTTAGGTCTTAGCCAGCTTAAGGGGTGCTTTGACCGTCTTGGTGAGTCAGCTCATTAAGGTCACGATCCGAGTTTTCTTCAGATATTTTTAGGTCTTAGCCGCTTAAGGGGCGCTTTGACCGTCTTGGTGAGTCAGCTCATTAAGGGCACGATCCATGTATTCTTCAGATATTTTTAGGTGTTAGCCAGCTCAAAGGGCGCTTTGACCGCCTTGCTGAGTCAGCTCATTAAGGCCACCTTCCAAGTGTTCTTTACATATTTTAGGTCTTAGCGAGCTCAAGGGGCGCTTTGACCGTCTTGGTGAGTCAGCTCATTACGGGCACGATCCGAGTTTTCTTCAGATATTTTTAGACCTTAGCCAGCTGAAGGGGTACTTTGACCGTCTTGGTGAGATAGCCCATTAAGGGCAAGATCCATGTGTTCTTCAGATATTTTCAGGTCTTAGCCAGCTCAAGGAGAGCTTTGACAATCTTGGCCAGTCAGCTCATTAAGGGCACTATCCAAGTTTTCTTCAGATATTTTCTGGTCTTAGCCACCTCAAGGGGCGCTTTGACCGTCTTGGTGGGTCAGCTCATTAAGGCCACGATCCGAGTTTTCTTCAGGTATTATTAGGTCTTAGCCAGCTTAAGGGGCGCTTTGACCGTCTTGGTGAGTCAGCTCAATTAGGGCACTATCCAAGTTTTCTTCAGATATATTATGGTCTTAGCCAGCTCAAGGGGCGCTTTGACCATCTTGGTGAGTCAGCTCATTAAGGGCACCTTCTAAGTGTTCTTCAGATATTTTTAGGTCTTTGCGAGCTCAAGGGGCGCTTTGACCATCTTGGTGAGTCAGTTCATTACAGGCACGATCCGAGTTTTTTTTCAGATATTTTTAGACCTTAGCCAGCTGAAGGGGTGCTTTGACCGTCTTGGTGAGTCAGCTCATTAAAGGCACGATCCAGGTGTTCTTCAAATATTTTTAGGTCTTAGCCAGCTCATGGGGCGCTTTGACCATCTTGGTGAGTCAGCTCATTACGGGCAAGATCCATGTGTTCTTCAGATATTTTCAAGTCATAGCCAGCTTAAGGGGCCGTCTTGGTGAGTCAGCTCATTACGGGCACGTTCCGAGTTTTCTTCAGATATTTTTAGACCTTAGCCACTAAAGGGGTGCTTTGACCGTCTTGGTGAGTCAGCTCTTAAGGGCAAGATCCAAGTGTTCTTCAAATATTTTAGGTCTTAGCCAGCTCATGGGCGCTTGACGTCTTGGAGAGTAACTCATTGAGGGTACGATCGAGTTTTCTTCAGATATTTTTAGTGTTAGCCAGCTTATGGGGGGCTTTGACCACTTGGTGAGTCAGCTCATTAAGGGCAAGATCCTAGTGTTCTTCAATTATTTTAGGTCTTAGCTGGCTCATGGGGCGCTTTGACCGTCTTGGTGAGTTAGCTCATTAAGGCACGATCCAATTTTCTTCAGAATTTTTAGGTCTTAGCCAGCTCAGGGGGCACTTTGACCGTCTTGGTGAGTCAGCTCATTAAGGCACGATCCGAGTTTTCTTCAAATATTTTAGGTCTAAGCCGGCTTAAGGGGCGCTTTGACCGTCTTGGTGAGTCAGCTCATTAAGGGTAAGATCCAAGTGTTCTTCGGATATTTTTAGGTCTTAGCCAGCTCAAGGGGCGCTTTGACCGTCTCGGTGAGTCAGCTCTTCAAGGGCAAGATCTATGTTTTCAGATATTTTTAGGTCTTAGCCACCTCAAGGGCCTTTGACGTCTTGGTGAGTCAACTCATTAAGGGCAAGATCCAAGTGTTATTCAGATTTTTTCAGTCTTAGCCAGCTCAAGGGTGCTTTGACCGTCCTGGTGAGTCAGCTTGTAAGGGCCTGATCCAGTTTCTTCAATATTTTTAGGTCTTAGCCATCAAAAATGGGCGCCGTTACTCTTGGTGAGTCAGCTCATTAAGGGCACCTCTAAGTCTTCTTCAGATATTTTTAGGTCTTGCGAGCTCAAGGGGTCTTTGACCGTTTGGTGAGTCAGCTCATTAAGGCCACGATCGAGTTTCTTCAGATATTTTTAGGTCTTAGCCGGCTAAGGGGCCTTTGACCGTCTTGGTGAGTCAACTCATTAAGGCCACGTCCGAGTTTTCTTCAAATATTATTAGGCTTAGCCACTAAGGGGCGCTTTGACCGTCTTGGTGAGTCAGCTCATTAAGGGCAAGATCCAAGTGTTCTTCAAATATTTTTAGGTCTTAGCCAGCTCATGGGGCGCTTTGACCGTCTTGGAGAGTCAACTCATTGAGGGTACGATCCGAGTTTTCTTAGATATTTTTAGGTGTTAGCCAGCTTATGGGGGCTTTGACCATCTTGGTGAGTCAGCTCATTAAGGGCAAGATCCTAGTGTTCTTCAGTTATTTTAGGTCTTAGCTGGCTCATGGGGCGCTTTGACCGTCTTGGTGAGTTAGCTCATTAAGGGCACGATCCAATTTTCTTCAGATATTTTTAGGTCTTAGCCTGCTCAGGGGGCACTTTGACCGTCTTGGTGAGTCAGCTCATTAAGGGCACGATCCGAGTTTTCTTCAAATATTTTAGGTCTTAGCCGGCTTAAGGGGCGCTTTGACCGTCTTGGTGAGTCAGCTCATTAAGGGTAAGATCCAAGTGTTCTTCGGATATTTTTAGGTCTTAGCCAGCTCAAGGGGCGCTTTGACCGTCTCGGTGAGTCAGCTCTTCAAGGGCAAGATCTAAGTGTTTTTCACATATTTTTAGGTCTTAGCCACCTCAAGGGGCGCTTTGACTGTCTTGGTGAGTCAACTCATTAAGGGCAAGATCCAAGTGTTATTCAGATTTTTTCAGGTCTTAGCCAGCTCAAGGGATGCTTTGACCGTCCTGGTGAGTCAGCTTGTTAAGGGCATGATCCAAGTATTCTTCAGATATTTTTAGGTCTTAGCCATCAAAAATGGGCGCCGTTACCTTCTTGGTGAGTCAGCTCATTAAGGGCACCTTCTAAGTCTTCTTCAGATATTTTTAGGTCTTTGCGAGCTCAAGGGGTGCTTTGACCGTCTTGGTGAGTCAGCTCATTAAGGCCACGATCCGAGTTTTCTTCAGATATTTTTAGGTCTTAGCCGGCTTAAGGGGCGCTTTGACCGTCTTGGTGAGTCAACTCATTAAGGCCACGATCCGAGTTTTCTTCAAATATTATTAGGTCTTAGCCAGCTTAAGGGGCGCTTTGACCGTCTTGGTGAGTCAGCTCATTAAGGGCAAGATCCAAGTGTTCTTCAAATATTTTTAGGTCTTAGCCAGCTCATGGGGCGCTTTGACCGTCTTGGAGAGTCAACTCATTGAGGGTACGATCCGAGTTTTCTTCAGATATTTTTAGGTGTTAGCCAGCTTATGGGGGGCTTTGACCATCTTGGTGAGTCAGCTCATTAAGGGCAAGATCCTAGTGTTCTTCAGTTATTTTTAGGTCTTAGCTGGCTCATGGGGCGCTTTGACCGTCTTGGTGAGTTAGCTCATTAAGGGCACGATCCAATTTTCTTCAGATATTTTTAGGTCTTAGCCAGCTCAGGGGGCGCTTTGACCGTCTTGGTGAGTCAGCTCATTAAGGGCACGATCCGAGTTTTCTTCAAATATTTTTAGGTCTTAGCCGGCTTAAGGGGCGCTTTGACCGTCTTGGTGAGTCAGCTCATTAAGGGTAAGATCCAAGTGTTCTTCGGATATTTTTAGGTCTTAGCCAGCTCAAGGGGCGCTTTGACCGTCTCGGTGAGTCAGCTCTTCAAGGGCAAGATCTAAGTGTTTTTCAGATATTTTTAGGTCTTAGCCACCTCAAGGGGCGCTTTGACTGTCTTGGTGAGTCAACTCATTAAGGGCAAGATCCAAGTGTTATTCAGATTATTTCAGGTCTTAGCCAGCTCAAGGGATGCTTTGACCGTCCTGGTGAGTCAGCTTGTTAAGGGCATGATCCAAGTATTCTTCAGATATTTTTAGGTCTTAGCCATCAAAAATGGGCGCCGTTACCTTCTTGGTGAGTCAGCTCATTAAGGGCACCTTCAAGTCTTCTTCAGAATTTTTGGTCTTGCACTAAGGGTCTTTGACCGTTTGGAGTCAGCTATTAAGGCACGATCCGGTTTTCTTCAGATATTTTGGTCTTAGCCGCTTAAGGGCGCTTTGACGTCTTGGTGAGTCACTCATTAAGGCCACGTCCGAGTTTTTCAAAATTTTAGGTCTTGCCACTAAGGGCGCTTTGACCGTCTTGGTGAGTCAGCTCATTAAGGGCAAGATCCAAGTTTCTTCAAATATTTTTAGGTCTTACCAGCTCAGGGGCCTTTGACCTCTTGGAGGTCAATCATTGAGGTACGATCCGAGTTTTCTTCAGATATTTTTAGGTGTTAGCCAGCTTATGGGGGGCTTTGACCATCTTGGTGGTCAGCTCTTAGGGCAAGATCCTAGTGTTCTTCAGTTATTTTAGGTCTTAGCTGGCTCAGGGGCGCTTTGACCGTCTTGGTGAGTTAGCTCATTAAGGGCACGATCCAATTTTCTTCAGATATTTTTAGGTCTTAGCCAGCTCAGGGGGCCTTTGACCGTCTTGGTGAGTCAGCTCTCGTCTTGGTGAGGCAGCTCATTAAGGGCAAGATCCAAGTTTATTTGGATATTTTTAAGTCTTAGCAAGCTCAAGGTTCTCTTGACCGTCTTGGTGAGCCAGCTCATTAAATGAACGATCCAAGTTTTCTTCAGATATTTTAAGGTCTTTGCCAGCTCAGGGGTCACTTGACCGTCTTGGTGAGTCAGCTCATTAACGGCACCTTTCAAGTTTTATTCGGATATTTTTAGGTCTTAGCAAACTCAAGGTTCTCCTTGACCGTTTTGGTGAGCCAGCTCATTAAAAGCACGATCCAAGTTTTCTTCAGATATTTTAAGGTTTTTGCCAGCTCAAGGGTCACTTTGACCGTCTTGGTGGGTCAGCTCATTAAGGGCACCTTTCAAGTTTTCTTCGAATATTTTTAGGTCTTAGCCAGCTCAAGGTTTTCTTTGACTGTCTTGGTGAGCCAGCTCATTAAAGGCACGATCCATGTTTTCTTCAGTTATTTGAAGGTCTTTGCCAGCTCAAGGGGAACTTTGACCGTCATGGTGAGTCAGCTCATTAAGGGTACCATCCAAGTTTTTTTTAGATATTTTTAGGTATTAGCCAGCTCAAGGGGCGCTTTGATCGTCTTGGTGAGTCAGCTCGTTATGGGCACGATGTAAGTGTTCTTCGGATATTTTAGGTCTTAGCCAGCTCAAGGGGCATCTTGACCATCTTGGTGCGTCAACTTATTAAAGGCACTATCCAACTTTTCTTCAGATATTTTTAGGTCTTAACCAACTCAAGGGGTGCTTCGACCCTCTTGGTGAGTCACCACATTAAGAGCACGATCCAAGTTTTCTTCAGATATTTTTAGGTCTTAGCCAGCTCTTGGGGCGCTTTGGACCATCTTGGTGAGTCAGCTCATTAAGGGTACGATCAAGTGTTCTTTAGATATTTTTAGGTCTTAGCCAGCTCAATGGGCGCTTTGACCGTCTTGGTGAGTCAGCTCATTAAGGGCACGATCCAAGTTTTCTTCAGATATTTTTAGGTCTTAGCCAGCTCAAGAGGCACTTTGACCGTCTTGGTGAGTCAGCTCATTAAGGGCACGATCCGAGTTTTTTTCAGATATTTTTAGGTCTTAGCCAGCTTAAGGGGCGCTTTGACCGTCTCGGTGAGTCAGGTCATTAAGGGCAAGATCCAAGTGTTCTTCAGATATTTTTAGGTCTTAGCCAGCTCAAGGGGCGCTTTGACCGTCTTAATGAGACAGCTTGTTGAGGACATGATCCAAGTATTCTTCAGATATTTTTAGGTCTTAGCCACCAAAAAGGGGCGCCGTGACAGTCTTGGTGAGTTAACTCATTAAGGACATGATCCAAGTATTCTTCAGATATTTTTAGGTCATAGCGAACTCATGGGGTGGTTTGACCGTCTTGGTGAGTCAGCTCATTAAGGGCACGATCTAAGTTTTCTTGAAATATTTTTAGGTCTTAGCCAACTAAAGGGGCGCTTTGACCGTCTTGGAGAGTCAGCTCATTAAGGGCAAGATCCAAGTGTTCTTCAGATATTTTCTGGTCTTAGCCAGCTCAAGGGGCGCTTTGACCGTCTTGGTAAGTCAGCTCGTTAAGGGCATGATCCAAGTGTTCTTCAGATATTTTTAGTTCTTAGCCACCAGAAAGGGGCGCCGTGACCGACTTGGTGAGTCAGCTCATTAAGGACACGGTGCATGTTTTCTTCAGATATTTTTAGGTCTTAGCCAGCTCAAGGGGCGCTTTGACCGTCTTGGTAAGTCAGCACATTAAGGGTACGATCTAATTGTTCTATAGATATTTTTAGGTGTTAGCCAGCTCAAGGGGTGCTTTGACCGTCATGGTGAGTCAGCTCAATATGGGCGCGATCTAATTGTTCATCAGATATTTTTAGGTCTTAGCTAGCTCAAGGAGCGCTGTGATCGTCTTGGTGAGTCAGCTCATTAAGGGCACGATCCAAGTTTTCTTCAGATATTTTATGTCTTGGCTAGCTCAAGGGGCGCTTTAATCGTCTTGGTGAGGCAGCTCATTAAGGGCAAGATCCAAGTTTTATTCGGATATTTTTAAGTCTTAGCAAGCTCAAGGTTCTCCTTGACCGTCTTGGTGAGCCAGCTCATTAAATGAACGATCCAAGTTTTCTTCAGATATTTTAAGGTCTTTGCCAGCTCAGGGGTCACTTTGACCGTCTTGGTGAGTCAGCTCATTAACGGCACCTTTCAAGTTTTATTCGGATATTTTTAGGTCTTAGCAAACTCAAGGTTCTCCTTGACCGTTTTGGTGATCCAGCTCATTAAAAGCACGATCCAAGTTTTCTTCAGATATTTTAAGGTTTTTGCCAGCTCAAGGGTCACTTTGACCGTCTTGGTGGGTCAGCTCATTAAGGGCACCTTTCAAGTTTTCTTCGAATATTTTTAGGTCTTAGCCAGCTCAAGGCTTTCCTTGACTGTCTTGGTGAGCCAGCTCATCAAAGGCACGATCCATGTTTTCTTCAGTTATTTCAAGGTCTTTGCCAGCTCAAGGGGCACTTTGACCGTCATGGTGAGTCAGCTCATTAAGGGTACCATCCAAGTTTTTTTTAGATATTTTTAGGTATTAGCCAGCTCAAGGGGCGCTTTGATCGTCTTGGTGAGTCAGCTCGTTATGGGCACGATGTAAGTGTTCTTCGGATAATTTTAGGTCTTAGCCAGCTCAAGGGGCATCTTGACCATCTTGGTGCGTCAACTTATTAAAGGCACTATCCAACTTTTCTTCAGATATTTTTAGGTCTTAACCAGCTCAAGGGGTGCTTCGACCCTCTTGGTGAGTCACCACATTAAGAGCACGATCCAAGTTTTCTTCAGATATTTTTAGGTCTTAGCCAGCTCTTGGGGCGCTTGGACCATCTTGGTGAGTCAGCTCATTAAGGGTACGATCCAAGTGTTCTTTAGATATTTTTAGGTCTTAGCCAGCTCAATGGGCGCTTTGACCGTCTTGGTGAGTCAGCTCATTAAGGGCACGATCCAAGTTTTCTTCAGATATTTTTAGGTCTTAGCCAGCTCAAGAGGCACTTTGACCGTCTTGGTGAGTCAGCTCATTAAGGGCACGATCCGAGTTTTTTTCAGATATTTTTAGGTCTTAGCCAGCTTAAGGGGCGCTTTGACCGTCTCGGTGAGTCAGGTCATTAAGGGCAAGATCCAAGTGTTCTTCAGATATTTTTAGGTCTTAGCCAGCTCAAGGGGCGCTTTGACCGTCTTAATGAGACAGCTTGTTGAGGACATGATCCAAGTATTCTTCAGATATTTTTAGGTCTTAGCCACCAAAAAGGGGCGCCGTGACAGTCTTGGTGAGTTAACTCATTAAGGACATGATCCAAGTATTCTTCAGATATTTTTAGGTCATAGCGAACTCATGGGTGCTTTGACCGTCTTGGTGAGTCAGCTCATTAAGGGCACGATCTAAGTTTTCTTGAAATATTTTTAGGTCTTAGCCAACTAAAGGGGCGCTTTGACCGTCTTGGAGAGTCAGCTCATTAAGGGCAAGATCCAAGTGTTCTTCGGATATTTTCTGGTCTTAGCCAGCTCAAGGGGCGCTTTGACCGTCTTGGTAAGTCAGCTCGTTAAGGGCATGATCCAAGTGTTCTTCAGATATTTTTAGTTCTTAGCCACCAGAAAGGGGCGCCGTGACCGACTTGGTGAGTCAGCTCATTAAGGACACGGTGCATGTTTTCTTCAGATATTTTTAGGTCTTAGCCAGCTCAAGGGGCGCTTTGACCGTCTTGGTAAGTCAGCACATTAAGGGTACGATCTAATTGTTCTGCAGATATTTTTAGGTGTTAGCCAGCTCAAGGGGTGCTTTGACCGTCATGGTGAGTCAGCTCAATATGGGCGCGATCTAATTGTTCATCAGATATTTTTAGGTCTTAGCTAGCTCAAGGAGCGCTGTGATCGTCTTGGTGAGTCAGCTCATTAAGGGCACGATCCAAGTTTTCTTCAGATATTTTATGTCTTGGCTAGCTCAAGGGGCGCTTTAACCGTCTTGGTGAGGCAGCTCATTAAGGGCAAGATCCAAGTTTTATTCGGATATTTTTAAGTCTTAGCAAGCTCAAGGTTCTCCTTGACCGTCTTGGTGAGCCAGCTCATTAAATGAACGATCCAAGTTTTCTTCAGATATTTTAAGGTCTTTGCCAGCTCAGGGGTCACTTTGACCGTCTTGGTGAGTCAGCTCATTAACGGCACCTTTCATGTTTTATTCGGATATTTTTAGGTCTTAGAGAGCTCAAGGTTCTCCTTGACCGTTTTGGTGAGCCAGCTTATTAAAAGCACGATCCAAGTTTTCTTCAGATATTTTAAGGTTTTCGCCAGCTCAAGGGTCACTTTGACCGTCTTGGTGGGTCAGCTCATTAAGGGCACCTTTCAAGTTTTCTTCGAATATTTTTAGGTCTTAGCCAGCTCAAGGGTTTCCTTGACTGTCTTGGTGAGCCAGCTCATTAAAGGCACGATCCATGTTTTCTTTAGATATTTCAAGGTCTGAGCCAGCTCAAGGAGCGCTTTGACCGTCTTGGTCAGTCAGCTCATTAAGGGCACTATCAAAGTTTTCTTCAGATATTGTTAGGTCTTAGCCAGCTCAAGGGGCGCTTTGATCGTCTTGGTGAGTCTGCTCATTAAGGGCTCGATCCTTGATTTCTTCAAATATTTTTATGATTTAGCCAGCTCAAGGGGCGCTTTGACCGTCTTGGTGAGTCAGCTTGTTAAGGGCATGATCCAAGTATTCTTCAGATATTTTTAGGTCTTAGCCACCAAAAAGGAGCGTCGTGACCGTCTTGGTGTGTTAGCTCATTAAGAACATGATCCAAGTTTTCTTCAGATATCTTTAGGCCTTAGCCAGCTCATGGAGTGCTTTGACCATATTGGTGAGTCAACTCATTAAGGGTACGATCCAAGTTTTCTTTAGGTATTTTTAGGTCTTAGCCAGCTCTTGGGGCACTTTGACCGTCTTGGTGAGTCAGCTCAGTAAGGGTTCGATCCAGCATTTCCTCAAATATTTTTAGGATTTAACCAACTCAAGGGTAGCTTTGACCATCTTGGTGACTCAGCTCATTAAGGGTACGATCCAACTGTTCTTTAGATATTTTTAGGTCTTAGCCAGCTCAAGGGGCGCTTTGACCGTCTTGGTGAGTCAGCTTGTTAAGGGCACGATCCAAGTATTCTTCAGATATTTTTAGGTCTTAGCTAGCTCAAGGGGCGCTTTGACCGTCTTGGTGAGTCAGCTCATTAAGGGCACGATCCAAGTTCTCTTCAGATATTTTTAAGTCTTAGCCAGCTCAAGGGGCGCTTTGACCGTCTTGGTGAGTCAGCTCATTAAGGGCTTGATCCAAGATTTCTTCAAATATTTTTAGGATTTAGCCAGCTCAAGGGGCGCTTTGACCGTCTTGGTGAGTCAGCTCATTAAGGGTACGATCCAAGTGTTCTTCAGATATTTTTAGGTCTTAGCCAGCTCAAGGGGCGCTTTGACCGTCTTGGTAAGTCAGCTTGTTAAGGGCACAATGTAAGTTTTCTTCAGATATTTTTAGGTCTTAGCCAGCTCAAGGGGCGCTTTGACCGTCTTGGTGAGTCAGCTCATTAAGGGCACGATCCAAGTTTTCTTCAGATATTTTTAGGCCTTAGCCAGCTCAAGGGGCGCTTTGATCGTCTTGCTGAGTCAGCTGATTTAGGGCACGATCCGAGTTTTCTTCAGATATTTTTAGGTGTTAGCCAGCTGAAGGGGCGCTTTGACCGTCTTGGTGAGTCGGCTCACTAAGGGCAAGATCCAAGTGTTCTTCAGATATTTTTAGGCCTTAGCCAGCTCAAGGGGCGCTTTGACCGTCTTGGTGAGTCAGCTTGTTAAGGGCATGATCCAAGTATTCTTCAGATATTTTTAGGTCTTAGCCACCAAAAATGGGCGCCGTGACCGTCTTCGTGAGTTAGCTCATTAAGGACATGATCCAAGTTTTCTTGAGATATTTTTAGGTCTTAGCCAGCTCATTGGGTGCTTTGACAGTCTTGGTGAGTCAACTCATTAAGGGCACGATCCAAGTTTTATTCAGATATTTTTAGGTCTTAGCCAGCTCTTGGGGCGCTTTGACCGTCTTGGTGAGTCAGGTCATTAAGGGCTCGATGAAGGATTTCTTCAAAAATTTGAAGGATTTAGCCAGCTCAAGGGGCGCTTTGACCGTCTTGGTGAGTTAGCTCATTAAGGGCACGATCCAAGTTTGATTCAGATATTTTTAGGGCTTTGCCAGCTCTTGGGGCGCTTTGACCGTCTTGGTGAGTCAGCTCATTAAAGGCTCGATCCAAGATTTCTTCAAATATTTTTAGGATTTAGCCAGCTCAAGGAACGCTTTGACCGTCTTGGTGAGTCAGCTCATTAAAGGGCACGATCCATGTATTCATCAGTTATTTTTAGGTGTTAGCCAGCTCAAAGGGCACTTTGACCGTCTTGGTGAGTCAACTCATTACGGGCACGATCCGAGTTTTCTTCTGATATTTTTAGGTCTTAGCCAGCTTAAGGGGCGCTTTGACCGTCTAGCTGAGTCAGCTCATTTAAGGAAAGATCCAAGTGTTCTTCAGATATTTTTAGGTCCTAGCCAGCTCAAGGGGAGCTTTGACCGTCTTGGTGAGTCAGCTTGTTAAGGGCATGATCCAAGTATTCTTTAGATATTTTTAGGTCTTAGCCACCAAAAAGGTACGCCGTGACCGTCTTGGTGAGTTAGCTCATTAAGAACATGATCAAAGTGCTCTTCAGATATTTTTAGGTCTTAGCTAGCTCATAGGGTGCTTTGACCGTCTTGGTGAGTCAGCTCATTAAGGGCTCGATCCACGATTTCTTCAAGTATTTTTAGGATTTTGCTAGCTCAAGGGGCGCTTTGACCGTCTTGGTGAGACAGCTCATTTAGGGTATGATCCAAGTGTTCCACAGATATTTTTAGGTCTTAGCCAGCTCAAGGGGCGCTTTGACCGTCTTGGTAAGTTAGCTCATTAAGGGCACGATCCAAGTTTTGTTCAGATATTTTTAGGTCTTAGCGAGCTCAAGGGGCGCTTTGACCGTCTTGGTGAGTCAGCTCATTAAGGGCACGATCCGAGTTTTCTTCAGATATTTTTTGGTCTTCGCCAGCTCAAGGGGCGCTTTGACCGTCTTGGTGGGTCAGCTCATTAAGGGCACGATCCAACTTTTCTTCAGATATTTTTAGGTCTTAGCTTGCTTAAGGGGCTCTTTCACCGTCATGGTCGGTCAGCTCATTAAGGGTACGATCCATGTATTCTTTAGAAATTTTTAGGTATTAGCCAGCTCAAGGGGCACTTTGACCGTCTTGGTGAGTCAGCACGTTAAGGGCATGATCCATGTCTTCTTTAGATATTTTCAGGTCTTAGCCTGCTCATGGGGCGCTTTGACCAACTTGGTGAGTCAACTCATTAAGGGCACGATCCAGGTTTTCTTTAGATATTTCTATGTCTTAGCTAGCTTAAGGAGCTTCTTGACCATCCTGGTCAGTCAGCTCATTGAGGGTACGATCCATGTATTCTTCAGATATTTTTAGGTATTAGCCAGCTCAAGGGACACTTTGACCGTTTTGGTGAGTCATCTCATTAAGGGCACGATCCATGTTATGTTCAGATATTTTCAGGTCTTAGCCAGCTCAAGGGGTGCTTTGACCGCGTTGGTGAGTCAGCCCATTAAGGGCACGATCCAACTTTTCCTCAGATATTTTTTGGTCCTAGCCAGCTCAAGGGGCGCTTTGACCGTCTTGGTGAGTCAGCTCATTAAGGGCACGATCTAAGTTTTCTTCAGATATTTTTAGGTCTTAGCCAGCTCATGGGGCGCTTTGACCGTCTTGGTGAGTCTGCTCATTAAGGGCTCGATCCAAGATTTCTTCAAATATTTTTAGGACTTAGCCAGCTCAGGGGGCGCTTTGACCGTCTTGGTGAGTCAGCTCATTAAGGGTACGATCCAAGTGTTCTTCAGATATTTTTAGGTCTTAGCCAGCTCATGGGCCGCTTTGACCGTCTTGGAAAGTCAGCTCATTAAAGGCACGATCCAAGTTTTCTTCAGATATTTTTAGGTCTTAGCGAGCTCAAGGGGCGCTTTGACCGTCTTGTTGGGTCAGCTCATTAAGGGCACGATCCGACTTTTCTTCAGATTTTTTTGGTCTTAGCCAGCTCAAGGGGTGCTTTGACCGTCTTGGTGAGTCAGCTCTGTTAGGGCATGATCCGAGTTTTCTTCATATATTTTTAGGTCTTAGCCAGCTTAAGGGGCGCTTTGACCGACTTGGTGAGTCAGCTCATTAAGGGCAAGATCCAAGTGCTCTTTAGATATTTTCAGGTCTTAGCCAGCTCAAGGGGCGCTTTGATCATCTTGGTGAGTCAGCTCATTAAGGGCACGATCCAAGTTTTCTTCAGATATTTTAAGTCTTAGCCAGCTCAAGGGGCGCTTTAACCGTCTTGGTGAGTCAGCTCATTAAGGGCATGATCCGAGTTTTCCTCAAATATTTTTAGGTCTTGGCCAGCTTAAGGGGCGCTTTGACCGTCTTGGTGAGTCAACTCATTGAGGGCACGATCCATGTTTTCTTCAGATATTTTTAGTTCTTTGCGAGCTCATGTGGTGCTTTGACCTTCTTGGTGAGTCAGCTCATTGACGGAACGATCCAAGTTTTCTTCACATATTTTTAAGACTTAGCCAGCTCAACGGGCGCTTTGACTGTCTTGGTGAGTCTGCTCATTTAGGGCTCGATCCAACTTTTCTTCTAATATTTTTAGGATTTAGCCACCTCAAGGGGCGCTTTGACCATCTTGGTAAGTCAGCTCATTAAGGGTACGATCCAAGTTTTCTTCAGATATTTTTTGGTCTTAGCAAGCTCAAGGGGCGCTGTGACCGTCTTGGTGAGTCAGCTCAGTTAGGGCACGATCCGAGTTTTCTTCATATATTTTTAGGTCTTAGCCAGCTTAAGGGGCGCTTTGTCTGTCTTGGTGAGTCAACTCATTAAGGGTACAATCCAAGTGTTCTTCAGATATTTTTAGGTCTTAGCCAGCTCAACGGGCGCTTTAACCGTCTTGGTGAGTCAGCTCATTAAGGGCATGATCCGAGTTTTCCTCAAATATTTTTAGGACTTGGCCAGCTTAAGGGGCGCTTTGTCTGTCTTGGTGAGTCAACTCATTAAGGGTACAATCCAAGTGTTCTTCAGATATTTTTAGGTCTTAGCCAGCTCAACGGGCGCTTTGACCGTCTTGGTAAGTCAGCTCATTAATGGTACGATCCAAGTGTTCTTCAGATATTTTTAGGTCCTAGCCAGCTCAAGGGGCGCTTTGACCGTCTTGGTGAGTCAGCTCATTAAGGGCACGATCCAACTTTTCTTCATATATTTCTAGGACTTAGCCAGCTCAAGGGGTACTTTGACCGTCTTGGTGAGTCAGCTCATTAAGGGCACGATCCAAGTTTTCTTTAGATATTTTTTTGTCTTAGCAAGCTCAAGGGGCGCTTTGACCGTCTTGGTGAGTCAGCTCAGTTAGGGCACGATCCGAGTTTTGTTCATATATTTTTAGGTCTTAGCCAGCTTAAGGGGCGCTTTGTCTGTCTTGGTGAGTCAACTCATTAAGGGTACAATCCAAGTGTTCTTCAGATATTTTTAGGTCTTAGCCAGCTCAACGGGCGCTTTGACCGTCTTGGTAAGTCAGCTCATTAAGGGTACGATCCAAGTGTTCTTCAGATATTTTTAGGTCCTAGCCAGCTCAAGGGGCGCTTTGACCGTCTTGGTGAGTCAGCTCATTAAGGGCACGATCCAACTTTTCTTCATATATTTCTAGGACTTAGCCAGCTCAAGGGGCACTTTGACCGTCTTGGTGAGTCAGCTCATTAAGGGCACGATCCAAGTTTTCTCTAGATATTTTTAGGTCTTAGCCAGCTCATGGGGCGCTTTGACCGTCTTGGTGAGTCTGCTCATTAGGGGCTCGATATATGATTTCTTTAGATATTTTTAGGTCTTAGCCAGCTCAAGGGGCGCTTTGACCATCTTGGTGAGTCAACTCATTAAAGGCACGATCCAAGTTTTCTTCAGATATTTTTAGGTTTTAGCCAGCTCATAGGGCGCTTTGACCATCTTGGTTAGTCTGCTCATTAAGGGCTCGATCTACGTTTTCTTCAAATATTTTTAGGATTTAGCCATCTCAAGGGGCGCTTTGACCGTCTTGGTGAGTCAGCTCATTAAGGGTACGATCCAAGTTTTCTTCAGATATTTTTTGGTCTTAGCCAGCTCGAGGGGCGCTTTGACCGTCTTGGTGAGTCAGCTCAGTTAGGGCACGATCCGAGTTTCCTTCATATATTTTTAGGTCTTAGCCAGCTTAAGGGGCGCTTTGACCGTCTTGGTCAGTCAGCTCATTGAGGGCAAGATCCAAGTGTTCTTTAGATATTTTCAGGTCTTAGCCAGCTCAAGGGGCGCTTTGATCATCTTGTTGAGTTAGCTCATTATGGGCACGATCCAAGTTTTCTTCAGATATGTTAAGTCTTAGCCAGCTCAAGGGGCGCTTTAAGCATCTTGGTGAGTCAGCTCATTAAGGGCAAGATCCAAGTTTTCTTCGTATATTTTTAGGACTTAGCCAGCTCAAGGGGCTCCTTGACCATCTTGGTGAGTCAACCCATTAATGGCACGATCCAAGTTTTCTTCAGATATTTTTAGGTCTTAGCCAGCTCAAGGGCCGCTTTGACCTTCTTGGTAAGTCAGCTCATTAAGGGTACGATCCAAGTTTTCTTCAGATATTTTTAGGTCTTAGCGACCTCAAGAGGCGCTTTGACCCTCTTGGTGTATCAGCTCATTAAGGGCACGATCCGAGTTTTCTTCAGATATTTTTAGGTCTTAGCCAGCTCAAGGGGCGCTTTGACCGTCTTGTTGATTCAGCTCTGTTAGGGCACGATCCGAGTTTTCTTCATATATTTTTAGGTCTTAGCCAGCTTAAGGGGCGCTTTAACCGTGTTGGTGAGTCAGCTCATTAACGGCAAGATCCAAGTGTTCTTTAGATATTTTCAGGTCTTAGCCAACTCAAGGGGCGCTTTGATCATCTTGGTGAGTCAGCTCATTAAGGGCACGATCCAAGTTTTCTTCAGATATTTTAAGTCTTAGCCAGCTCAAGGGGCGCTTTCACTGTCTTGGTGAGTCAGCTCATTAAGGGCAAGATCCAAGTTTTCTTTGGACATTTTTAGGTCTTAGCCAGCTCAAGGGGCTCCTTGACCATCTTGGTGAGTCAACTAATTAAAGGCACGAGCCAAGTTTTCTTCATATATTTTATGGTCTTAGTCAGCTCAAGGGGCACTTTAACCGTCTTGGTGAGTCAGGTCATTAGGGACATCATCCAGGTTTTCATCAGATATTTTTTGGTCTTAGCCAGCTCAAGGGGCTCTTTCACCTTCTTGTTGATTCAGCTCATTAAGGGCACGATCCATGTGTTGTGCAGATATTTTTAGGTATTAGCCAGCTCAAAGGGCACTTTGACCGTCTTGGTGAGTCTGCTCATTAAGGGCACGATCCGAGCTTTCCTCAAATATTTTTAGGTCTTGGCCAGTTTAAGGGGTACTTTGACCATGTTGGTGAGTTAGCTCATTGAGGGCACGATCCATGTTTTCTTCAGATATTTTTAGCTCTTAGCAAGCTCATGGGTTGCTTTGACCTTCTTGGTGAGTCAGCTCATTGAGGGAACGATCCTAGTTTTCTTCAGATATTTTTACGACTTAGCCAGCTCAAGGGGCGCATTGACAGTGTTGGTGAGTCAGCTAATTAAGGGCAAGATCCAAGTGTTCTTTAGATATTTTCACGTCCTAGCCAGCTCAAGGGGCGCTTTGATCGTCTTGGTGAGTCAGCTCATTAAGGGCACGATCCAAGTTTTCTTCAGATATTTTAAGTCTTAGCCAGCTCAAGAGGCACTTTAACCGTCTTGGTGAGTCAGCTCATTAAGGGCAACATCCAAGTTTTCTTCGGATATTTTTAGGTCTTAGCCAGCTCAAGGGGCTCCTTGACCATCTTGGTGAGTCAACTCATTAAAGGCACGATTCAAGTTTTCTTCAGATATTTTTAGGTCTTAGCTTGCTTAAGGGGCTCTTTGACCGTCTTGGTCAGTCAGCTCATTAAGGGTATGATCCATGTATTCTTCAGATATTTTTAGGTATTAGCCAGCTCAAGGGGCACTTTGACCGTTTTGGTGAGTCAGCTCATTAAGGGCACGATCCATGTTATCTTCAGATATTTTCAGGTCTTAGCCAGCTCAAGGGGTGATTTGACCGCCTTGGTGAGTCAGTCCATTAAGGGCACGATCCAACTTTTCTTCAGATATTTTTTAGTCTTAGCCAGCTCAAGCGGCGCTTTGACCGTCTTGGTGAGTCAGCTCATTATGGGCACGATCCAAGTTTTCTTCAGATATTTTTAGGTCTTAGCCAGCTCATGGGGCGCTTTGGCCGTCTTGGTGAGTCTGCTCTTTAAGGGCTTGATCCAAGATTTCATTAAATATTTTTAGGACTTAGGCAGCTCAAGGGGCGCTTTGACCATCTTGGTGAGTCAGCTCATTAAGGGTACGATCCAAATGTTCTTAAGATATTTTTAGGTCTTAGCCAGCTCAAGGGCCGCTTCGACCGTCTTGGTAAGTCAGCTCATTAGGGGCACGATCTATGTTTTCTTCAGATATTTTTGGGTCTTAGTCAGCTCAAGGGGCGTTTTGACCCTCCTGGTGAGTCAGATCATTAAGGGCACGATCCAACTTTTCTTCAGATATTTTTAGGTCTTAGTCAGCTCAAGGGGCGCTTTGACCGTCTTGGTGAGTCAACTGATTAAGGCACGATCTAAGTTTTCTTCTGATATTTTTGGGTCTTAGCTAGCTCATGGGGCGCTTTGACCGTCTTGGTGAGTCAGCTCATTAAGGGCAAGATCCTAATGTTCTTCAGTTATTTTCAGGTCTTAGCCAGCTCAAGGGGCGCTTTAACCGTCTTGGTGAGTCAGCACTTTAAGGGCATGATCCAAGTCTTCTTCAGATATTTTTAGGTCTTAGCCAGCTCATGGGGCGCTTTGACCGTCTTGGTGAGTCAACTCATTAAGGGCATGATCCAAGTTTTCTTCAGATATTTTTAAGTCTTAGCTTGCTTAAGGGGCTCTTTGACCGTCTTGGTCAGTCAGCTCATTAAGGGTACGATCCATGTATTCTTCAGATATTTTAAGGTATTAGCCAGCTCAAGGGGCACTTTGACCGTTTTGGTGAGTCAGCTCATTAAGGGCAGGATCCATGTTATCTTCAGATATTTTCGGGTCATAGCCAGCTCAAGGGGTGCTTTGACCGCCTTGGTCAGTCAGTCCATTAAGAGCAGATCCAACTTTTCTTCAGATATTTTTAGGTCTTAGCCAACTCATGGGGCGCTTTAACCATCTTGGTGAGTCTGCTCATTAAGGGCTCGATCCAAGATTTCATCAAATATTTTTAGGACTTAGCCTGCTCAATGGGCGCTTTGACCGTCTTGGTGAGTCAGCTCATTAAGGGTACGATCCAAGTGTTCTTCAGATATTTTTAGGTCTTAGCCAGCTCAAGGGCCGCTTTGACCGTCTTGGTAAGTCAGCTCATTAAGGGCACGATCCAAGTTTTGTTCAGATATTTTTAGGTCTTAGCGAGCTCAAGGGGCGCTTTGACCGTCTTGGTGAGTCAGCTCATTAAGGGCACGATCCGAGTTTTCTTCAGATATTTTTTGGTCTTCGCCAGCTCAAGGGGCGCTTTGACCGTCTTGGTGAGTCAGCTCATTAAGGGCACGATCCAACTTTTCTTCAGATATTTTTAGGTCTTAGCTTGCTTGAGGGGCTCTTTCACCGTCTTGGTCGGTCAGCTCATTAAGGGTACGATCCATGTATTCTTTAGAAATTTTTAGGTATTAGCCAGCTCAAGGGGCACTTTGACCGTCTTGGTGAGTCAGCACGTTAAGGGCATGATCCATGTCTTCTTTAGATATTTTCAGGTCTTAGCCTGCTCATGGGGCGCTTTGACCAACTTGGTGAGTCAACTCATTAAGGGCACGATCCAAGTTTTCTTTAGATATTTCTATGTCTTAGCTAGCTTAAGGAGCTCTTTGACCATCCTGGTCAGTCAGCTCATTGAGGGTACGATCCATGTATTCTTCAGATATTTTTAGGTATTAGCCAGCTCAAGGGACACTTTGACCGTTTTGGTGAGTCAGCTCATTAAGGGCACGATCCATGTTATGTTCAGATATTTTCAGGTCTTAGCCAGCTCAGGGGGTGCTTTGACCGCGTTGGTGAGTCAGCCCATTAAGGGCATGATCCAACTTTTCTTCAGATATTTTTTGGTCCTAGCCAGCTCAAGGGGCGCTTTGACCGTCTTGGTGAGTCAGCACATTAAGGGCACGATCTAAGTTTTCTTCAGATATTTTTAGGTCTTAGCCAGCTCATGGGGCGCTTTGACCGTCTTGGTGAGTCTGCTCATTAAGGGCTCGATCCAAGATTTCTTCAAATATTTTTAGGACTTAGCCAGCTCAAGGGGCGCTTTGACCGTCTTGGTGAGTCAGCTCATTAAGGGTACGATCCAAGTGTTCTTCAGATATTTTTAGGTCTTAGCCAGCTCATGGGCCGCTTTGATCGTCTTGGAAAGTCAGCTCATTAAGGGCACGATCCAAGTTTTCTTTAGATATTTTTAGGTCTTAGCGACCTCAAGGGGCGCTTTGACCATCTTGTTGGGTCAGCTCATTAAGGGCACGATCCAACTTTTCTTCAGATTTTTTTGGTCTTAGCCAGCTCAAGGGGTGCTTTGACCGTCTTGGTGAGTCAGCTCTGTTAGGGCATGATCCGAGTTTTCTTCATATATTTTTAGGTCTTAGCCAGCTTAAGGGGCGCTTTGACCGACTTGGTGAGTCAGCTCATTAAGGGCAAGATCCAAGTGCTCTTTAGATATTTTCAGGTCTTAGCTAGCTCAAGGGGCGCTTTGATCATCTTGGTGAGTCAGCTCATTAAGGGCACGATCCAAGTTTTCTTCAGATATTTTAAGTCTTAGCCAGCTCAAGGGGCGCTTTAACCGTCTTGGTGAGTCTGCTCATTAAGGGCATGATCCGAGTTTTCCTCAAATATTTTTAGGTCTTGGCCAGCTTAAGGGGCGCTTTGACCGTCTTGGTGAGTCAACTCATTGAGGGCACGATCCATGTTTTCTTCAGATATTTTTAGTTCTTTGGGAGCTCATGGGGTGCTTTGACCTTCTTGGTGAGTCAGCTCATTGACGGAACGATCCAAGTTTTCTTCACATATTTTTAAGACTTAGCCAGCTCAACGGGCGCTTTGACTGTCTTGGTGAGTCTGCTCATTTAGGGCTCGATCCAACTTTTCTTCTAATATTTTTAGGATTTAGCCACCTCAAGGGGCGCTGTGACCATCTTGGTGAGTCAGCTCATTAAGGGTACGATCCAAGTTTTCTTCAGATATTTTTTGGTCTTAGCAAGCTCAAGGGGCGCTGTGACCGTCTTGGTGAGTCAGCTCAGTTAGGGCACGATCCGAGTTTTCTTCATATATTTCTAGGTCTTAGCTAGCTTAAGGGGTGCTTTGACCGTGTTGGTGATTCAGCTCATTAAGGGCACGATCCATGTGTTGTGCAGATATTTTTAGGTATTAGCCAGCTCAAAGGGCACTTTGACCGTCTTGGTGAGTCTGCTCATTAAGGGCACGATCCGAGCTTTCCTCAAATATTTTTAGGTCTTGGCCAGCTTAAGGGGCGCTTTGACCATCTTGGTGAGTTAGCTCATTGAGGGCACGATCCATGTTTTCTTCAGATATTTTTAGTTCTTAGCGAGCTCATGAGGTGCTTTGACCTTCTTGGTGAGTCAGCTCATTGAGGGAACGATCCAAGTTTTCTTCAGATATTTTTAGGACTTAGCCAGCTCAAGGGAAGCTTTGACTGTCTTGGTGAGTCAGCTCGTTAAGGGCATGATCCAAGTGTTCTTCAGATATTTTTAGGTCTTAGCCAACTCAAGGGGTGCTGTGACCGTCATGGTGAGTCAGCTCCTTAAGGGCACGATCCAAGTTTTCTTCAGATATTTTTAGGTCTTAGCCAGCTCATGGGGCGCTTCGACCGTCTTAGTGAGTCAGCTCATTAAGGGGACGATCTAAGTGTTCTTCAGATATTTTTAGGTCTTAGCCAGCTGAAGGGTCGCTTTGACAGTCTTGGTGAGTCAGCTCATTAAGGGCCAGATCCAAGTGTTTTTCAGATATTTTTAGGTCTTAGCCAGCTCAGGGGGCTCTTTGACCGTCTTGGTGAGTTAACACATTAAGGCAATGATCCAAGTCTTCTTTAGAAAATTTCAGGTCTTAGCCAGCTCACGGGGAGCTTTGACCATCGTGGTGAGTCAACTCATTAAGGGCACGATCCAAGTTTTCCTCAGATATTATTAGGTCTTAGCTAGCTTAAGGGGTGCTTTGACCGTCTTGGTGATTCAGCTCATTAAGGGCACGATCCATGTGTTGTGCAGATATTTTTAGGTATTAGCCAGCTCAAAGGGCACTTTGACCGTCTTGGTGAGTCAGCTCATTAAGGGCACGATCCATGTTTTCTTCAGATTTTTTCAGGTCTTAGCCAGCTCAAGGGGCGTTTTGACCGGCTTGGTGAGTCAGCTCATTAAGGGAACGATCCAACTTTTCTTCAGATATTTTTAGGTCTTAGCCAGCTCAAGGGGCACTTTGACCGTCGTGGTGAGTCAGCTCATTAAGGGCATTGTCCTTGTTTTCTTCTGATATTTTAAGTCTTGGCCAGCTCAAGGGGCGCTTTAACCGTCTTGGTGAGTCTGCTCATTAAGGGCACCATCTAAGTTTTCTTCAGATATTTTCTGGTCTTAGCCAGCTCAAGGGGCGCTTTGACCATCTTGTTGAGTCAACTCATTAAGGGCACCTTCCCAGTGTTCTTTAGATATTTTTAGGTCTTAGCGAGCTCAAGGGATGCTTTGACCATCTTGGTGAGTCATCTCATTAAGGGCACGATCTGAGTTTTTTTCAGATATTTTTAGGTCCTAGCCAACTTAAGGGGCGCTTTGCCGTCTTGGTGACTCAGCTCATTAACGGCAAGATCCAAGTGTTCTTCAGATACTTTTAGGTCTTAGCCAGCTCAAGGGGCGCTTCGACTGTCTTGGTGAATCAGCACGTTATGGGCATGATCCAAGTGTTCTTCAGATATTTTTAGGTCTTAGCCACCAAATAGGGGCGCCGTGACCGTATTGGAGAGTCAGCTCATTAAAGACACAATCCAAGTTTTCTTCAAATATTTTTAGGTCTTAGCCAGCTCATGGGGCGCTTTGACCGTCTTGGTGAGTCCAGTCATTGAGGGCACGATCCAAGTTTTCTTCAGATATTTTTAGTTCTTAGCCAGCATATGGGGGGCTTTACCCTTCTTGGTGGGTCAGCGCGTTAAGGGCAAGATCCTAGTGTTCTTAAGTTATTTTCAGGTCTTAGCCTGCTCAAGGGGCACTTTGACCGTCTTGGTGAGTCAGCACGTTAAGGGCATGATCCAAGTCTTCTTCAAATATCTTCAGGTCATAGCCAGCTCATGGGGCGCTTTGACCATCATGGTGAGTCAACTCATTTAGGGCACGATCCAAGTTTTCTTCAGATATTTTTAGGTCTTAGCAAGCTTAAGGGGCGCTTTGACCGTCTTGGTAAGTCAGCTCATTAAAGGCACGATCCATGTATTCTTCAAATATTTTTAGGTATTAGCCAGCTCAAAGGGCACTTTGACCGTCTTGGTGAGTTAGCTCATTAAGGGCACGATTCATGTTTTCTTCAGATATTTTCAAGAATTAGCCAGCTCAAGGGACGCTTTGACCGTCTTGGTGAGTCAGCCCATTAAGGGCACGATCCAACTTTTCTTCAGATATTTTTAGGTCTTAGCCAGCTCAAGGGGCGCTTTGACCATCTCGGTGAGTCAGCTCATTAAGGGTACGGTCCAAGTTTTCTTCAGATATTTTTAGGTCTTAGCCAGCTCATGGGGCGCTTTGACCGTCTTAGTGAGTCTGCTCATTAAGGGCTCGATCCAAGATTTCTTCAAATATTTTTATGATTTAGCCAGCTCATGGGGCGCTTTGAACGTCTTGATGAGTCAGCTCCGTAAGGGCACGATCTGAGTTTTCCTCATATATTTTTAGGTCTTAGCCTGCTTAAGGGGCGCTTTGACCGTGTTGGTGAGTCAGCTCATTAAGGGCAAGATCCAAGTGTTCTTTAGATATTTTCATATCTTAGCCAGCTCAAGGGGCGGTTTGATCGTCTTGGTGAGTCAGCTCATTAAGGGCATGATCCAATTTTTCATCAGATATTTTAAGTCTTAGCCAGCTCAAGGGGCTCTTTAACCGTCTTGTTGAGTTAGCTCATTAAGGGCACGATCCAAGTGTTCTTCGGATATTTATAGGTCTTAGAGAGATCAAGGGGCGCTTTGACCGTCATGGTGAGTCAGCTCATTAAGGGCACGATCCGAGTTTTCTTCAGATATTTTTAGGTCTTAGCCAGCTCAAGGGGCGTTTGACCCCCTTGGTGAGTCAGCTCATTAAGGGCACGATCTATGTTTTTTAGATATTTTTAGGTCATAGCCAGCTTAAGGGGCGCTTTGATCTCTTGGTGAGTCTGCTCATTAAGGGCTCGATCCAAGTTTCTTCAAATATTTTTAGGTCTTAGCCATCTCAAGGGGCGTTTGACCGTCTTGGTGAGTCAGCTCATTAAGGGCAAGATCCTAATGTTCTTCGTATATTTTAGTCTTAGCCACTCAAGGGGCGCTTTGACCGTCTGGTGAGTCACTCATTAAGGGCATGATCCAGTTTTCTTCAGATATTTTAGGTCTTAGCCAGCTCAAGGGGCCTTTGACCGTCTTGGTGAGTCACTCATTAAGGGCACGTCCAAGTTTTCTTCAATATTTTTAGGTCTTAAGCTCTTAAGGGGTCTTTGACCGTCTTGGTGAGTCAGCTCATTAAGGGCTAAGATCCATGTATTTCTCAAATATTTTTAGGTCTTAGCCAGCTCAAGGGGCGACTTTGACCTGTCTTGGTGAGTCAGTCATTAAGGGCACGATCCATGTTTTTCGATATTTTTGGTCTTAGCCAGCTCAAGGGGCGCTTTGAACCGCCTTGGTGAGTCAGCTCATTAAGGGCACGATCCAAGTTTTTTCAGATATTTTAGGTCTTAGCCAGCTCATGGGGCGCTTTGACCGTCTGGTGAGTCAGCTCATTAAGGGCACGATCCAAGATTTTCTTCAGATATTTTAAGTCTTAGCCAGCTCAAGGGGCGCTTTGACCGTCTGGTGAGTCAGCTCATTAAGGGTCACGATCCAAGTTTCTTCAGATATTTTTAGGTCTTAGCCAGCTCAAGGGCTGCTTTGACCGTCTTGGTAGTCAGCTCATTAAGGGCACGATCCAAGTTTCTTCTGATATTTTAAGTCTTGGCCAGCTCAAGGGGCGCTTTAACCGTCTTGGTGAGTCTGCTCATTAAGGGCACCATCTAAGTTTTCTTCAGATATTTTCTGGTCTTAGCCAGCTCAAGGGGCGCTTTGACCATCTTGTTGAGTCAACTCATTAAGGGCACCTTCCCAGTGTTCTTTAGATATTTTTAGGTCTTAGCGAGCTCAAGGGAGCTTTGACCATCTTGGTGAGTCATCTCATTAAGGGCACGATCTGAGTTTTTTTCAGATATTTTTAGGTCCTAGCCAACTTAAGGGGCGCTTTGCCGTCTTGGTGACTCAGCTCATTAACGGCAAGATCCAAGTGTTCTTCAGATACTTTTAGGTCTTAGCCAGCTCAAGGGGCGCTTCGACTGTCTTGGTGAATCAGCACGTTATGGGCATGATCCAAGTGTTCTTCAGATATTTTTAGGTCTTAGCCACCAAATAGGGGCGCCGTGACCGTATTGGAGAGTCAGCTCATTAAAGACACAATCCAAGTTTTCTTCAAATATTTTAGGTCTTAGCCAGCTCATGGGGCGCTTTGACCGTCTTGGTGAGTCAAGTCATTGAGGGCACGATCCAAGTTTTCTTCAGATATTTTTAGGTCTTAGCCAGCATATGGGGGGCTTTACCCGTCTTGGTGGGTCAGCTCGTTAAGGGCAAGATCCTAGTGTTCTTAAGTTATTTTCAGGTCTTAGCCAGCTCAAGGGGCACTTTGACCGTCTTGGTGAGTCAGCACGTTAAGGGCATGATCCAAGTCTTCTTCAAATATTTTCAGGTCTTAGCCAGCTCATGGGGCGCTTTGACCATCTTGGTGAGTCAACTCATTAAGGGCACGATCCAAGTTTTCTTCAGATATTTTTAGGTCTTAGCTAGCTTAAGGGGCGCTTTGACCGTCTTGGTGAGTCAGCTCATTAAGGCACGATCCATGTATTCTTCAAATATTTTTAGGTATTAGCCAGCTCAAAGGGCACTTTGACCGTCTTGGTGAGTTAGCTCATTAAGGGCACGATTCATGTTTTCTTCAGATATTTTCAAGTATTAGCCAGCTCAAGGGACGCTTTGACCGTCTTGGTGAGTCAGCCCATTAAGGGCACGATCCAACTTTTCTTCAGATATTTTTAGGTCTTAGCCAGCTCAAGGGGCGCTTTGACCATCCCGGTGAGTCAGCTCATTTAGGGTACGATCCAAGTTTTCTTCAGATATTTTTAGGTCTTAGCCAGCTCATGGGGCGCTTTGACCGTCTTGGTGAGTCTGCTCATTAAGGGCTCGATCCAAGATTTCTTCAAATATTTTTATGATTTAGCCAGCTCATGGGGCGCTTTGACCGTCTTGGTCAGTCAGCTCAATAAGGGCACGATCCGAGTTTTCTTCATATATTTTTAGGTCTTAGCCAGCTTAAGGGGCGCTTTTGACCGTGTTGGTGAGTCAGCTCATTAAGGGCAAGATCCAAGTGTTCTTTAGATATTTTCATATCTTAGCCAGCTCAAGGGGCGGTTTGATCGTCTTGGTGAGTCAGCTCATTAAGGGCATGATCCAATTTTTCATCAGATATTTTAAGTCTTAGCCAGCTCAAGGGGCTCTTTAACCGTCTTGTTGAGTTAGCTCATTAAGGGCACGATCCAAGTGTTCTTCGGATATTTATAGGTCTTAGAGAGATCAAGGGGCGCTTTGACCGTCATGGTGAGTCAGCTCATTAAGGGCACGATCCGAGTTTTCTTCAGATATTTTTAGGTCTTAGCCAGCTCAAGGGGCGCTTTGACCGTCTTGGTGAGTCAGCTCATTAAGGGTGCGATCCAAGTTTTCTTCAGATATTTTTTGGTCTTAGCCAGCTCAAGGGGCGCTTTGACCGTCTTGGTGAGTCAGCTCATTAAGTGCGCGACCCGAGTTTTCCTCAAATATTTTTAGGTCGTAGCCAGCTTATGGGGCGCTTTGACCGTCTTGGTGAGTCAGCTCATTGAGGGCTCGATCCATGTTTTCTTCAGATATTTTTAGTTCTTAGCGAGCTCATGGGGTGCTTTAACCTTCTTTGTGAGTCCGCTCATTGAGGGAACGATCCAAGTTTTCTTTAGATATTTTTAGGACTTAGCCTGCTCAAGGGGCGCTTTGACCGTCTTGGTGAGTCAGCTCGTTAAGGGCATGGTCCGAGTGTTCTTTAGATATTTTTAGGCTTTAGCCAACTCCAGGGGTGCTGTGTCCGTCATGGTAAGTCAGCTCATTAAGTGCACGATCCAAGTTTTCTTCAGATATTTTTAGGTCTTAGCCAACTCAAGGGGCGCTTTGACCGTCTTGGTGAGTCAGTACATTAAGGGCACGATCTAAGTGTTCTTCAGATATTTTTAGGTCTTAGCCAGCTTAAGGGGCGCTTTGACCGTCTTGGTGAGTCAGCTCATTAAGGGCAAGATCCAAGTGTTCTTCAGATATTTTCAGGTCTTAGCCAGCTCAAGCGGCGCTTTGACCGTCGTGGTGAGTTAGCTCATTAAGGGCACTATCCTTGTCTTCTTCGGATATTTTAAGTCTTAGCCAGCACAGGGGGCGTGTTAACTGTCATGGTTAGTCAGCTCATTAAGGGTAAGTTCTATGTTTTCTTCGGATATTTTTAGTTCTTAGCCAGCTAAAAGGGCTCCTTGACCATCTTGGTGATTCAACTCATTAAAGGCACGATCCATGTTTTCTTCAGATATTTTAAGGTCCTAGCCAGCTCAAGGGGCACTTTGACCGTCTTGGTGAGTCAGCTCATTAAGGGCACCTTCCAAGTGTTCTTCAGATATTTTTAGGTCTTAGGGAGCTCGAGGGGTTCTTTGACCGTCTTTGTGAGTCAGCTCAATAAGGGCACGACTCAAGTTTTCTTCAGATATTTTTAGGCCTTAGCCAGCTTAAGTGGCGCTTTGACCGTCTTGGTGAGTTAGCTCATTAAGGGCACCTTCCAAGTATTGTTCAGATATTTTTAGGTCTTAGCGAGCTCTAGGGGCGCTTTAACCGTCTTGGTGAGTCAGCTCATTAAGGGCACCATCCGACTTTTCTTCAAATATTTTTTGGCCTTAACCAGCTTAATGGGCGCTTTGACCGTCTTGCTGAGTCAGCTCATTAAGGGCAAGATCCAAGTGTAATTCTGATATTTTCAGGTCTTAGCCAGTTCATAGGGCGGTTTGACCGTCGTGGTGAGTCAGCTAATTAAAGGCACTATCCTTGTTTTCTTCTGATATTTTAAGCCTTAGCTAGCTCCAGAGGCGCTTTAACCGTCTTAGTGAGTCAGCTCATTAAGGGCACCATGCAAGTTTTCTTCAGATATTTTCTGGTCTTAGCCAGCTCATGGGGCGCTTTGACCATCTTGGCGAGTCAGCTCATTAAGGGCACCTTCCAAGTGTTCTTCAGATATTTTTAGGTCTTTGCGAACTCAAGTGACGCTTTAACCGTCTTGGTGAGTCATCTCATTAAGGGCACGATCCGAGTTTTCTTCAGATATTTTTAGGTCTTAGCCCGCTTAAGGGGCGCTTTGACCGTCTTGGTGAGTCAGCTCATTAAGGGCAAGATCCAAGTGTTCTTCAGATATTTTCAGGTCTTAGAAACCAAAAAGGGGCGTCGTGACCGTGTTGGAGAGTCAGCTCATTAAGGACACGATCCAAGTTTTCTTGAAATATTTTTAGGTCTTAGCTAGCTCATGGTGCGCTTCGACCGTCATGGTGAGTCAACTCATTAAGGGCACGATCCAAGTTTTCTTCAGATATTGGTAGGTCTTAGCCAGCTCAAGGGGCGTTTTGACCCTCCTGGTGAGTCAGGTCATTAAGGGTACGATCCAAGTTTTCTTCAGATATTTTTTGGTCTTAGCCAGCTCAAGGGGCGCTTTGACCGTCTTGGTGAGTCAGCTCATTAAGGGCGCGATCCGAGTTTTCCTCAAATATTTTTAGGTCGTAGCCAGCTTATGGGGCGCTTTGACCGTCTTGGTGAGTCTGCTCATTAAGGGCTCGATCCAAGTTTTCTTCAAATATTTTTAGGATTTAGCCATCTCAAGGGGCGCTTTGACCGTCTTGGTGAGTCAGCTCATTAAGGGTACGATCCAAGTTTTCTTCAGATATTTTTTGGTCTTAGCCAGCTCAACGGGCGCTTTGACCGTCTTGGTGAGTCAGCTCATTAAGGGCGCGATCCGAGTTTTCCTCAAATATTTTTAGGTCGTAGCCAGCTTGTGGGGCGCTTTGACCGTCTTGGTGAGTCAGCTCATTGAGGGCTCGATCCATGTTTTCTTCAGATATTTTTAGTTCTTAGCGAGCTCATGGGGTGCTTTGTCCTTCTTTGTGAGTCCGCTCTTTGAGGGAACGATCCAAGTTTTCTTTAGATATTTTTAGGACTTAGCCTGCTCAAGGGGCGCTTTGACCGTCTTGGTGAGTCAGCTCGTTAAGGGCATTGTCCGAGTGTTCTTTAGATATTTTTAGGCTTTATCCAACTCCAGGGGTGCTGTGTCCGTCATGGTAAGTCAGCTCATTAAATGCACGATCCAAGTTTTCTTCAGATATTTTTAGGTCTTAGCCAGCTCAAGGGGCGCTTTGACCGTCTTGGTGAGTCAGCACATTAAGGGCACGATCTAAGTGTTCTTTAGATATTTTTAGGTCTTAGCCAGCTTAAGGGGCGCTTTGACCGTCTTGGTGAGTCAGCTCATTAAGGGCAAGATCCAAGTGTTCTTCAGATATTTTCAGGTCTTAGCCAGCTCAAGCGGCGCTTTGACCGTCGTGGTGAGTTAGCTCATTAAGGGCACTATCCTTGTCTTCTTCTGATATTTTAAGTCCTAGCCAGCATAGGGGGTGTGTTAACCGTCATGGTTAGTCACCTCATTAAGGGCAAGTTCTATGTTTTCTTCAGATATTTTAAGGTCCTAGCCAGCTCAAGGGGCACTTTGACCGTCTTGGTGAGTCAGCTCATTAAGGGCACCTTCCAAGTGTTCTTCAAATATTTGTAGGTCTTAGGGAGCTCGAGGGGTTCTTTGACCGTCTTTGTGAGTCAGCTCATTAAGGGCACGATTCGAGTTTTCTCCGGATATTTTTAGGCCTCAGCCAGCTTAAGGGGCGCTTTGACCGTCTTGGTGAGTTAGCACATTAAGGGCACCTTCCAAGTGTTGTTCAGATATTTTTAGGTCTTAGCGAGCTCTAGGGGCGCTTTAACCGTCTTGGTGGGTCAGCTCATTAAGGGCAAGATCCAAGTGTAATTTTGATATTTTCAGGTCTTAGCCAGTTCATGGGGCGCTTTGACCGTCGTGGAGAGCCAGCTAATTAAAGGCACTATCCTTGTTTTCTTCGGATATTTTAAGTCTTAGCTAGCTCTAGAGGCGCTTTAACCGTCCTGGTGAGTCAGCTCATTAAGGGCACCATCCAAGTTTTCTTCAGATATTTTCTGGTCTTAGCCAGCTCATGGGGCGCTTTGACCATCGTGGCGAGTCAGCTCATTAAGGGCACCTTCCAAGTGTTCTTCAGATATTTTTAGGTCCTTGCGAGCTCAAGTGACGCTTTAACCGTCTTGGTGAGTCATCTCATTAAGGGCACGATCCGAGTTTTCTTCAGATATTTTTAGGTCTTAGCCAACTTAAGGGGCGCTTTGACCGTCTTGGTGAGTCAGCTCATTAAGGGCAATATCCAAGTGTTCTTCAGATATTTTCAGGTCTTAGCCAGCTCAAGGGGCGCTTTGACCGTCTTGGTGAGTCAGCACGTTAAGGGCATGATCCAAGTGTTCTTCAGATATTTTTAGGTCTTAGACACCAAAAAGGGGCGTCGTGACCGTGTTGGAGAGTCAGCTCATTAAGGACACGATCCAAGTTTTCTTCAAAAATATTTTTAGGTCTTAGCTAGCTCATGGTGCGCTTCGACCGTCATGGTGAGTCAACTCATTAAGGGCACGATCCAAGTTTTCTTCAGATATTTGTAGGTCTTAGCCATCTCAAGGGGCGTTTTGACCCTCCTGGTGAGTCAGCTCATTAAGGGCACGATCTATGTTTTCTTCAGATATTTTTAGGTCATAGCCAGCTCATGGGGCGCTTTGATCATCTTGGTGAGTCTGCTCATTAAGGGCTCGATCCAAGTTTTCTTCAAATATTTTTAGGATTTAGCCATCTCAAGGGGCGCTTTGACCGTCTTGGTGAGTCAGCTCATTAAGGGCAAGATCCTAATGTTCTTCAGTTATTTTCAGGTCTTAGCCAACTCAAGGGGCGCTTTGACCGTCTTGGTGAGTCAGCACGTTAAGGGCATGATCCAAGTCTTCTTCAGATATTCTTAGGTCTTAGCCAGCTCATGGGGCGCTTTGACCGTCTTGGTGAGTCAACTCATTAAGGGCACGGTCCAAGTTTTCTTCAGATATTTTTAGGTCTTAGCTTGCTTAAGGGGCTCTTTGACCGTCTTGGTCAGTCAGCTCATTAAGGGTAAGATCCATGTATTTTTCAAATATTTTTAGGTATTAGCCAGCTCAAGGGGCACTTTGACTGTTTTGGTGAGTCAGTTCATTAAGGGCACGATCCATGTTATCTTCTGATATTTTCTGGTTTTAGCCAGCTCAAGGGGTGCTTTGACCGCCTTGGTGAGTCAGTCCATTAAGGGCACGATCCAACTTTTCTTCAGATATTTTTAGGTCTTAGCCAGCTCATGGGGCGCTTTGACCGTCTTGGTGAGTCTGCTCATTAAGGGCTCGATCCAAGATTTCATCAAATATTTTTAGGACTTAGCCAGCTCAAGGGGCGCTTTGACCGTCTTGGTGAGTCAGCTCATTAAGGGTACGATCCAAGTGTTCTTCAGATATTTTTAGGTCTTAGCCAGCTCAAGGGCTGCTTTGACCGTCTTGGTAAGTCAGCTCATTAAGGGCACGATCCAAGTTTTCTTCAGATATTTTTTGGTGTTAGCGTGCTCAAGGGGCGCTTTGACCGTCTTGGTGAGTCATCTCATTAAGGGTACAATCCGAGTTTACTTCAGATATTTTTTGGTCTTCGCCAGCTCAAGGGGCGCTTTCACCGTCTTGGTGAGTCAGCTCATTAAGGGCACGATCCAAGTTTTCTTCAGATATTTTTAGGTCTTAGCTTGCTTAAGGGGCTCTTTGACCGTCTTGTTCAGTCAGCTCATTAAGGGTACGATCCATGTATTCTTCAGATATTTTTAGGTATTAGCCAGCTCAAGGGGCACTTTGACCGTTTCGGTGAGTCAGCTCATTAAGGGCACGATCCATGATATGTTCAGATATTTTTAGGTCTTAGCCACCTCAAGGGGTGCTTTGACCGCGTTGGTGAGTCAGCCCATTAAGGGCACGATCCAACTTTTCTTCAGATATTTTTTGGTATTAGCCAGCTCAAGGGGCGCTTTGACCGTCTTGGTGAGTCAGCTCATTAAGGGCACGATCTATGTTTTCTTCAGATATTTTTAGTTCTTAGCTAGCTCATGGGGCGCTTTGATCGTCTTGGTGAGTCTGCTCATTAAGGGCTCGATGCAAGATTTCTTCAAATATTTTTAGGACTTAGCCAGCTCAAGGGGTGCTTTGACTGTCTTGGTGAGTCAGCTCATTAAGGGCACGATCCAAGTGTTCTTCAGATGTTTTTAGGTCTTAGCCAGCTCAAGGGCCGCTTTGACCGTCTTGGTGGGTCAACTCATTAAGGGCACGATCCAAGTTTTCTTCAGATATTTTAAGTCTTAGCCAGCTCAAGGGGCGCTTTAACCGTCTTGGTGGGTCAGCTCATTATGGGCACGATCCGAGTTTTCTTCATATATTTTTATGTCTTAGCCAGCTTCTGGGGCGCTTTGACCGACTTGGTGAGTCGGCTCATTAAGGGCAAGATCCAAGTGTTCTTTAGATATTTTCAGGTCTTAGCCAGCTCAAGGGGCGCTTTGATCGTCTTGGTGAGTCAACTCATTAAGGGCACGATCCAAGTTTTCTTCAGATATTTTAAGTTTTAGCCAGCTCAAGGGGCGTTTTAACCGTCTTGGTGAGTCAGCTCATTAAGGGCAAGATCCAAGTTTTCTTTAGATATTTTTAGGTCTTAGCCAGATCAAGGGCCGCTTTGATCGTCTTGGTGAGTCAGCTCATTAAGGGCACGATCCAAGTTTTCTTAAGATATTTTAAGTCTTAGCCAACTCAAGGGGCGCTTTAACCGTCTTGGTGAGTCAGCTCATTAAGGGCAAGATCCATGTTTTCCTCGGATATTTTTAGGTCTTAGCCAGCTCAAGGGGCTCCTTGACCATCTTGGTGAGTCAACTCATTGAAGGCACGAGGCAGGTTTTCTTCAGATATTGTAAGGTCTTAGCCAGCTCAAGGGGCACTTTAGCCGTCTTGGTGAGTCAGGACATTATAGGCATCATCCATGTTTTCTTCAGATATTTTTTGGTCTTAGCCAACTCAAGGGGCGCTTTAACTATCTTGGTGAGTTAGCTCATTAAGGGCACCTTCCAAGTGTTATTAAAATATTTTTAGGTCTTAGCGAGCTCACGAGGCGTTTTGACCGTCTTGGTGAGTCAGCTCATTAAGGGCATGATCCGAGTTTTCCTCAAATATTTTTAGGTCTTGGCCAGCTTAAGGGGCGCTTTGACCGTCTTGGTGAGTCAGCTCATTGAGGGCACGATCCATGTTTTCTTCAGATATTTTTAGTTCTTAGCGAGCTCATGGGGTGCTTTGACCTTCTTGGTGAGTCAGCTCATTGAGGGAACGATCCAAGTTTTCTTCAGATATTTTTAGGACTTAGCCAGCTCAACGGGCGCTTTGACTGTCTTGGTGAGTTTGCTCATTTAGGGCTCGATCCAACTTTTCTTCTAATATTTTCAGGATTTAGGCAGCTCGAGGGGCGCTTTGACCGTCTTGGTGAGTCAGCTCATTAAGGGTACGATCCAAGTTTTCTTCAGATATTTTTTGGTCTTAGTAAGCTCAAGGGGCACTGTGACCGTCTTGGTGAGTCAGCTTAGTAAGGGCACGATCCGAGTTTTCTTCATATATTTTTAGGTCTTAGCCAGCTTAAGGAGCGCTTTGTCCGTCTTGGTGAGTCAGCTCATTAAGGGTACAATCCAAGTGTTCTTCAGATATTTTTATGTCTTAGCCAGCTCAAGGTGCGCTTTGACCGTCTTGGTGAGTCTGCTCATTAAGGGTACGATCCAAGTGTTCTTCAGATATTTTTAGGTCTTAGCCAGCTGAAGGGGCGCTTTGACCATCTTGGTGAGTCAGCTCAGTTAGGGCACGATCCGAGTTTCCTTCATATATTTTTTGGTCTTAGCCAGCTTAAGGGGCGCTTTGACCGTCTTGGTCAGTCAGCTCATTAAGGGCAAGATCCAAGTGTTCTTTAGATATTTTCAGGTCTCAGCCAGCTCAAGGGGTGCTTTGACCGTCTTGGTGAGTCAGCCCATTAAGGGCACGATCCAACTTTTATTCAGATATTTTTTGGTTTTAGCCAGCTCAAGGGGCGCTTTGGCCGTCTTGGTGAGTCAGCTCATTATGGGCACAATCTAAGTTTTCTTCAGATATTTTTAGGTCTTTGCCAGCTCATAGGGCGCTTTGACCGTCTTGGTGAGTCTGCTCATTAAGGGCTCGATCCAAGTTTTCTTCAGATATTTTTAGGTCTTAGCGAGCTCAAGGGGCGCTTTGACCGTCTTGGTGAGTCAGCTCATTAAGGGCACGATCCAAGTTTTCTTCAACTATGTTAAGTCTTAGCCAGCTCAAGGGGCGCTTTAAGCATCTTGGTGAGTCAGCTCATTAAGGGCAAGATCCAAGTTTTCTTCGGATATTTTTAGGTCTTAGCCAGCTCAAGGGGCTCCTTCACCATCTTGGTGAGTCAACCCATTAATGGCACGATCCAAGTTTTCTTCAGATATTTTTAGGTCTTAGCCAGCTCAAGGGGCACTTTGACCGTTTCGGTGAGTCAGCTCATTAAGGGCACGATCCATGATATGTTCAGATATTTTTAGGTCTTAGCCACCTCAAGGGGTGCTTTGACCGCGTTGGTGAGTCAGCCCATTAAGGGCACGATCCAACTTTTCTTCAGATATTTTTTGGTATTAGCCAGCTCAAGGGGCGCTTTGACCGTCTTGGTGAGTCAGCTCATTAAGGGCACGATCTATGTTTTCTTCAGATATTTTTAGGTCTTAGCCAGCTCATGGGGCGCTTTGATCATCTTGGTGAGTCTGCTCATTAAGGGCTCGATCCAAGATTTCTTCAAATATTTTTAGGACTTAGCCAGCTCAAGGGGTGCTTTGACTGTCTTGGTGAGTCAGCTCATTAAGGGCACGATCCAAGTGTTCTTCAGATATTTTTAGGTCTTAGCCAGCTCAAGGGCCGCTTTGACCGTCTTGGAATGTCAGCTCATTAAGGGCACGATCCAAGTTTTCTTCAGATATTTTTATGTCTTAGCGAGTTCAAGGGGCGCTTTAACCGTCTTGGTGGGTCAGCTCATTAAGGGCACGATCCGAGTTTTCTTCAGATATTTTTTTGTCTTAGCCAGCTCAAGGGGTGCTTTGACCGTCTTGGTGAGTCAGCTCTGTTAGGGCACGATCCGAGTTTTCTTCATATATTTTTATGTCTTAGCCAGCTTAAGGGGCGCTTTGACCGACTTGGTGCGTCAGCTCATTAAGGGCAAGATCCAAGTGTTCTTTAGATATTTTCGGGTCTTAGCCAGCTCAAGGGGCGCTTTGATCGTCTTGGTGAGTCAACTCATTAAGGGCACGATCCAAGTTTTCTTCAGATATTTTAAGTCTTAGCCAGCTCAAGGGGCGCTTTAACCGTCTTGGTGAGTCAGCTCATTAAGGGCAAGATCCAAGTGTTCTTTAGATATTTTTAGGTCTTAGCCAGATCAAGGGGCGCTTTGATCGTCTTGGTGAGTCAGCTCATTAAGGGCAGGATCCAAGTTTTCCTCGGATATTTTTAGGTCTTAGCCAGCTCAAGGGGCTCCTTGACCATCTTGGTGAGTCAACTCATTGAAGGCACGAGGCAGGTTTTCTTCAGATATTTTAAGGTCTTAGCTAGCTCAAGGGGCACTTTAGCCGTCTTGGTGAGTCAGGACATTATAGGCATCATCCATGTTTTCTTCAGATATTTTTTGGTCTTAGCCAGCTCAAGGGGCGCTTTAACTATCTTGGTGAGTTAGCTCATTGAGGGCACCTTCCAAGTGTTCTTAAAATATTCTTAGGTCTTAGCGAGCTCACGAGGCGTTTTGACCGTCTTGGTGAGTCAGCTCATTAAGGGCATGATCCGAGTTTTCCTCAAATATTTTTAGGTCTTGGCCAGCTTAAGGGGCGCTTTGACCGTCTTGGTGAGTCAGCTCATTGAGGGCACGATCCATGTTTTCTTCAGATATTTTTAGTTCTTAGCGAGCTCATGGGGTGCTTTGACCTTCTTGGTGAGTCAGCTCATTGAGGGAACGATCCAAGTTTTCTTCAGATATTTTTAGGACTTAGCCAGCTAAACGGGCGCTTTGACTGTCTTGGTGAGTCTGCTCATTTAGGGCTCGATCCAACTTTTCTTCTAATATTTTCAGGATTTAGCCAGCTCGAGGGGCGCTTTGACCGTCTTGGTGAGTCAGCTCATTAAGGGTACGATCCAAGTTTTCTTCAGATATTTTTTGGTCTTAGTAAGCTCAAGGGGCACTGTGACCGTCTTGGTGAGTCAGCTTAGTAAGGGCACGATCCGAGTTTTCTTCATATATTTTTAGGTCTTAGCCAGCTTAAGGAGCGCTTTGTCCGTCTTGGTGAGTCAGCTCATTAAGGGTACAATCCAAGTGTTCTTCAGATATTTTTATGTCTTAGCCAGCTCAAGGTGCGCTTTGACCGTCTTGGTGAGTCAGCTCATTAAGGGTACGATCCAAGTGTTCTTCAGATATTTTTAGGTCTTAGCCAGCTGAAGGGGCGCTTTGACCGTCTTGGTGAGTCAGCTCAGTTAGGGCACGATCCGAGTTTCCTTCATATATTTTTTGGTCTTAGCCAGCTTAAGGGGCGCTTTGACCGTCTTGGTCAGTCAGCTCATTAAGGGCAAGATCCAAGTGTTCTTTAGATATTTTCAAGTCTCAGCCAGCTCAAGGGGTGCTTTGACCGTCTTGGTGAGTCAGCCCATTAAGGGCACGATCCAACTTTTATTCAGATATTTTTTGGTCTTAGCCAGCTCAAGGGGCGCTTTGGCCGTCTTGGTGAGTCAGCTCATTAAGGGCACAATCTAAGTTTTCTTCAGATATTTTTAGGTCTTTGCCAGCTCATAGGGCGCTTTGACCGTCTTGGTGAGTCTGCTCATTAAGGGCTCGATCTAAGTTTTCTTCAGATATTTTTAGGTCTTAGCGAGCTCAAGGGGCGCTTTGACCGTCTTGGTGAGTCAGCTCATTTAGGGCACGATCCAAGTTTTCTTCAAATATGTTATGTCTTAGCCAGCTCAAGGGGCGCTTTAAGCATCTTGGTGAGTCAGCTCATTAAGGGCAAGATCTAAGTTTTCTTCGGATATTTTTAGGTCTTAGCCAGCTCAAGGGGCTCCTTCACCATCTTGGTGAGTCAACCCATTAATGGCACGATCCAAGTTTTCTTCAGATATTTTTAGGTCTTAGCCAGCTCAAGGGGCACTTTGACCGTTTCGGTGAGTCAGCTCATTAAGGGCACGATCCATGATATGTTCAGATATTTTTAGGTCTTAGCCACCTCAAGGGGTGCTTTGACCGCGTTGGTGAGTCAGCCCATTAAGGGCACGATCCAACTTTTCTTCAGATATTTTTTGGTATTAGCCAGCTCAAGGGGCGCTTTGACCGTCTTGGTGAGTCAGCTCATTAAGGGCACGATCTATGTTTTCTTCAGATATTTTTAGGTCTTAGCCAGCTCATGGGGCGCTTTGATCATCTTGGTGAGTGTGCTCATTAAGGGCTCGATCCAAGATTTCTTCAAATATTTTTAGGACATAGCCAGCTCAAGGGGTGCTTTGACTGTCTTGGTGAGTCAGCTCATTAAGGGCACGATCCAAGTGTTCTTCAGATATTTTTAGGTCTTAGCCAGCTCAAGGGCCGCTTTGACCGTCTTGGAAAGTCAGCTCATTAAGGGCACGATCCAAGTTTTCTTCAGATATTTTTATGTCTTAGCGAGTTCAAGGGGCGCTTTAACCGTCTTGGTGGGTCAGCTCATTAAGGGCACGATCCGAGTTTTCTTCAGATATTTTTTTGTCTTAGCCTGCTCAAGGGGTGCTTTGACCGTCTTGGTGAGTCAGCTCTGTTAGGGCACGATCCGAGTTTTCTTCATATATTTTTATGTCTTAGCCAGCTTAAGGGGCGCTTTGACCGACTTGGTGAGTCAGCTCATTAAGGGCAAGATCCAAGTGTTCTTTAGATATTTTCAGGTCTTAGCCAGCTCAAGGGGCGCTTTGATCGTCTTGGTGAGTCAACTCATTAAGGGCACGATCCAAGTTTTCTTCAGATATTTTAAGTCTTAGCCAGCTCAAGGGGCGCTTTAACCGTCTTGGTGAGTCAGCTCATTAAGGGCAAGATCCAAGTGTTCTTTAGATATTTTTAGGTCTTAGCCAGATCAAGGGGCGCTTTGATCGTCTTGGTGAGTCAGCTCATTAAGGGCAAGATCCAAGTTTTCCTCGGATATTTTTAGGTCTTAGCCAGCTCAAGGGGCTCCTTGACCATCTTGGTGAGTCAACTCATCGAAGGCACGAGGCAGGTTTTCTTCAGATATTTTAAGGTCTTAGCCAGCTCAAGGGGCACTTTAGCCGTCTTGGTGAGTCAGGACATTATAGGCATCATCCATGTTTTCTTCAGATATTTTTTGGTCTTAGCCAGCTCAAGGGGCACTTTAACTATCTTGGTGAGTTAGCTCATTAAGGGCACCTTCCAAGTGTTATTAAAATATTTTTAGGTCTTAGCGAGCTCACGAGGCGTTTTGACCGTCTTGGTGAGTCAACTCATTAAGGGCATGATCCGAGTTTTCCTCAAATATTTTTAGGTCTTGGCCAGCTTAAGGGGCCCTTTGACCGTCTTGGTGAGTCAGCTTATTGAGGGCACGATCCATGTTTTCTTCAGATATTTTTAGTTCTTAGCGAGCTCATGGGGTGCTTTGACCTTCTTGGTGAGTCAGCTCATTGAGGGAACGATCCAAGTTTTCTTCAGATATTTTTAGGACTTAGCCAGCTCAACGGGCGCTTTGACTGTCTTGGTGAGTCTGCTCATTTAGGGCTCGATCCAACTTTTCTTCTAATATTTTCAGGATTTAGCCAGCTCGAGGGGCGCTTTGACCGTCTTGGTGAGTCAGCTCATTAAGGGTACGATCCAAGTTTTCTTCAGATATTTTTTGGTCTTAGTAAGCTCAAGGGGCACTGTGACCGTCTTGGTGAGTCAGCTTAGTAAGGGCACGATCCGAGTTTTCTTCATATATTTTTAGGTCTTAGCCAGCTTAAGGAGCGCTTTGTCCGTCTTGGTGAGTCAGCTCATTAAGGGTACAATCCAAGTGTTCTTCAGATATTTTTATGTCTTAGCCAGCTCAAGGTGCGCTTTGACCGTCTTGGTGAGTCTGCTCATTAAGGGTACGATCCAAGTGTTCTTCAAATACTTTTAGGTCTTAGCCTGCTGAAGGGGCGCTTTGACCGTCTTCGTGAGTCAGCTCAGTTAGGGCACGATCCGAGTTTCCTTCATATATTTTTTGGTCTTAGCCAGCTTAAGGGGCGCTTTGACCGTCTTGGTCAGTCAGCTCATTAAGGGCAAGATCCAAGTGTTCTTTAGATATTTTCAGGTCTCAGCCAGCTCAAGGGGCGCTTTGACCGTCCTAGTGAGTCAGCCCATTAAGGGCACGATCCAACTTTTATTCAGATATTTTTTGGTCTTAGCCAGCTCAAGGGGCGCTTTGGCCGTCTTGGTGACTCAGCTCATTAAGGGCACGATCTAAGTTTTCTTCAGATATTTTTAGGTCTTTGCCAGCTCATAGGGAGCTTTGACCGTCTTGGTGAGTCTGCTCATTAAGTGCTCGATCCATGTTTTCTTCAGATATTTTTAGGTCTTAGCGAGCTCAAGGGGCGCTTTGACCGTCTTGGTGAGTCAGCTCATTAAGGGCACGATCCAAGTTTTCTTCAGATATGTTAAGTCTTAGCCAGCTCAAGGGGCACTTTAAGCATCTTGGTGAGTCAGCTCATTAAGGGCAAGATCCTAGTTTTCTTCGGATATTTTTTGGTCTTAGCCAGCTCAAGGGGCTCCTTCACCATCTTGGTGTGTCTACCCATTAATGGCACGATCCAAGTTTTCTTCAGATATTTTTAGGTCTTAGCCAGCTCAAGGGCCGCTTTAACCGTCTTGGTAAGTCAGCACATTAAGGGTACGATGTAACTTTTCTTCATATATTTCTAGGACTTAGCCAGCTCAAGGGGCACTTTGACCGTCTTGGTGAGTCAGCTCATTAAGGGCACGATCCAAGTTTTCTTCAGATATTTTTAGGTCTTAGCCAGCTCAAGGGGCGCTTTGACCGTCTTGGTGAGTCTGCTCATTAAGGGCTCGATCAAAGTTTTCTTCAAATATTTTTAGGATTTAGCCATCGCAAGGGGCGCTTTGACCGTCTTGGTGAGTCAGCTCATTATGGGTATGATCCAAGTTTTCTTCAGATATTTTTTGGTCTTAGCCAGCTCAAGGGGTGCTTTGACCGTCTTGGTGAGTCAGCTCAGTTAGGGCACCATCTGAGTTTCCTTCATATATTTTTAGGTCTTAGCCAGCTTAAGGGGCGCTTTGACCGTCTTGGTCAGTCAGCTCATTAAGGGCAAGATCCAAGTGTTCTTTAGATATTTTCAGGTCTTAGCCAGCTCAAGGGGCGCTTTGATCATCTTGGTGAGTTAGCTCATTAAGGGCACGATCCAAGTTTTCTTCAGATATGTTAAGTCTTAGCCAGCTCAAGGGGCGCTTTAAGCATCTTGGTGAGTCAGCTCATTAAGGGCAAGATGCAAGTTTTCTTCGGATATTTTTAGGTCTTAGCCAGCTAAAGGGGCTCCTTGACCATCATGGTGGGTCAACCCATTAATGGCACGATCCAAGTTTTCTTCAGATATTTTTAGGTCTTAGCCAGCTCAAGGGCCGCTTTGACCGTCTTGGTGAGTCAGCTCATTAAGGGTACGATCCAAGTTTTCTTCCGATATTTTTAGGTCTTAGCCAGCTCAAGGGGCGCTTTGACCGACTTGGTGAGTCAGCTCATTAAGGGCACGATCCGAGTTTTCTTCAGATATTTTTTGGTCATTGCCAGCTCAAGGGGCGCTTTGACCGTCTTGTTGAGTCAGCTCTGTTAGGGCACGATCCGAGTTTTCTTCATATATTTTTAGGTCTTAGCCAGCTTAAGGGGCGCTTTGACCGTGTTGGTGAATCAGCTCATTAAAGGCAAGATCCAAGTGTTCTTTAGATATTTTCAGGTCTTAGCCAGCCCAAGGGGCGCTTTGATCGTCTTGGTGAGTTAGCTCATTAAGGGCAAGATCCAAGTTTTCTTTAGATATTTTTAGGTATTAGCCAGCTCAAGGGGCTCCTTGACCATCTTCGTGAGTCAACTCATTAAAGGCACGAGCTAAGTTTTCTTCAGATATTATAAGGTCTTAGTCAGCTCAAGGGGCACTTTAACCATCTTGGTGAGTCAGGTCATTAGGGTCATCATCTAGGTTTTCTTCAGATATTTTTTGGTCTTAGCCAGCTCCAGGGGCGCTTTAACCGTCTTGGTGAGTCAGCTCATTAAGGGCACCATCCATGTGTTCTTCAAATATTTTTAGGTATTAGCGAGCTCACGAGGCGTTTTGACCGACTTGGTGAGTCTGCTCATTAAGGGCACGATCCGAGCTTTCCTCAAATATTTTTAGGTCTTGGCCAGCTTAAGGGGCGCTTTGACCATCTTGGTGAGTTAGCTCATTGAGGGCACGATCCATGTTTTCTTCAGATATTTTTAGTTCTTAGCGAGCTCATGGGGTGCTTTGACCATCTTGGTGAGTCAGCTCGTTGAGGGAACGATCCAAGTTTTCTTCAGATATTTTTAGGACTTAGCCAGCTCCAGGGGCGCTTTGACCGTCTTGGTGAGTCAGCTCGTTAAGGGCATGATGTAAGTCTTCTTCAGATATTTTTAGGTCTTAGCCAACTCAAGGGGCGCTGTGACCGTCATGGTGAGTCAGCTCATTATGGGCACGATCCAAGTTTTCTTCAGATATTTTTAGGTCTGAGCCAGCTCATGGGGCGCTTTGACCATCTTAGTGAGTCAGCTCATTAAGGGCACGATCTAAGTGTTCTTCAGATATTTTTAGGTCTTAGCCAGCTGAAGGGGCGCTTTGACCGTCTTGGTGAGTCAGCTCATTAAGGGCCAGATCCAAGTGTTTTTCAGATATTTTCAGGTCTTAGCCAGCTCAGGGGGCGCTTTGACCGTGTTGGTGAGTTAACACGTTAAGGGCATGATCCAAGTCTTCTTCAGAGAATTTCAGGTCTTAGCCAGCTCACGGGGAGCTTTGACCATCGTGGCTAGTCAACTCATTAAGGGCACGATCCAAGTTTTCCTCAGATATTATTAGGTTTTAGCTAGCTTAAGGGGTGCTTTGACCGTCTTAGTGATTTAGCTCATTAAGGGCACGATCTATGTGTTGTGCAGATATTTTTAGGTATTAGCCAGCTCAAAGGGCACTTTGACCGTCTTGGTGAGTCAGCTCATTAAGGGCACGATCCATGTTTTCTTTAGATTTTTTCATGTCTTAGCCAGCTCAAGGGGCGTTTTGACCGGCTTGGTGAGTCAGCTCATTAAGGGAACGATCCAACTTTTCTTCAGATATTTTTAGGTCTTAGCCAGCTCAAGGGGCGCTTTAACCGTCGTGGTAAGTCAGCTCATTAAGGGCACTGTCCTTGTTTTCTTCTGATATTTTAAGTCTTGGCCAGCTCAAGGGGCGCTTTAACCGTCTTGGTGAGTCAGCTCATTAAGGGCACCATCCAAGTTTTCTTCAGATATTTTCTGGTCTTAGCGAGCTCAAGGGATGCTTTGACCGTCTTGGTGAGTCATCTCATTAAGAGCACGATCTTAGTTTTTTTCAGATATTTTTAGGTCCTAGCCAACTTAAGGGGCGCTTTGCCGTCTTGGTGAGTCAGCTCATTAAGGGCAAGATCCAAGTGTTCCCAGATATTTTCAGGTCTTAGCCAGCTCAAGCGGCGCTTTGACCCTCTTGGTGAGTCAGCACGTTAAGGGCATGATCTAAGTGTTCTTTAGATATTTTTAGGTCTTAGCCACCAAAAAGGGGCGCCGTGACCGTATTGGAGAGTCAGCTCATTAAGGACACGATCCAAGTTCTCTTCAAATATTTTTAGGTCTTAGCCAGCTCATGGGGCGCTTTGACCGTCTTGGTGAGTCAAGTCATTGAGGGCACGATCCATGTTTTCTTCAGATATTTTTAGGTCTTAGCCAGCATATGTGGGGCTTTACCCCTCTTGGTGGGTCAGCTCGTTAAGGGCAAGATCCTAGTGTTCTTAAGTTATTTTCAGGTCTTAGCCAACTCAAGGGGCACTTTGACCGTCTTGGTGAGTCGGCACGTTAAGGGCATGATCCAAGTCTTCTTCAAATATCTTCAGGTCTTAGCCAGCTCATGGGGCGCTCTGACCATCTTGGTGAGTCAACTCATCAAGGGCACGATCCAAGTTCTCTTCAGATATTTTTAGGTCTTAGCAAGCTTAAGGTGTGCTTTGACCGTCTTGGTGAGTCAGCTCATTAAGGGCACGATCCATGTATTCTTCAAATATTTTTAGGTATTAGCCAGCTCAAAGGGCACTTTGACCGTCTTGGTGAGTTAGCTCATTAAGGGCACGATTCATGTTTTCTTCAGATATTTTCAGGTCTTAGCCAGCTCAAGGGACGCTTTGACCGTCTTGGTGAGTCTGCCCATTAAGGGCACGATCCAACTTTTCTTCTGATATTTTGAGGTCTTAGCCAGCTCAAGGGGCGCTTTGACCATCTCGGTGAGTCAGCTCATTAAGGGTACGATCCAAGTTTTCTTCAGATATTTTTAGGTCTTAGCCAGCTCATGGGGCGCTTTGACCGTCTTGGTGAGTCTGCTCATTAAGCGCTCGATCCAAGATTTCTTCAAATATTTTAATGATTTAGCCAGCTCATGGGGTGCTTTGAACGTCTTGATGAGTCAGCTCAGTAAGGGCACGATCCTAGTTTTCTTCATATATTTTTAGGTCTTAGCCAGCTTAAGGGCCGCTTTGACCGTGTTGGTGAGTCAGCTCATTAAGGGAAAGATCCAAGTGTTCTTTAGATATTTTCATTTCTTAGCCAGCTCAAGGGGCGGTTTGATCGTCTTGGTGAGTCAGCTCATTAAGGGCATGATCCAATTTTTCATCAGATATTTTAAGTCTTAGCCAGCTCAAGGGCGGTTTGATCGTCTTGGTGAGTCAGCTCATTAAGGGCATGATCCAATTTTTCATCAGATATTTTATGTCTTAGCCAGCTCAAGGGGCTCTTTAACTGTCTTGGTGAGTCAGCTCATTAAGGGCACCATGCAAGTTTTCTTCAGATATTTTTAGGTCTTAGCCAGCTCATAGGGCGCTTTGACTGTCATGGTGAGTCTGCTCATTAAGGGTTCGATGCAAGTTTTCCTCAAATATTTTTAGGATTTAGCCATCTCAAGGGGCGCTTTGACCGTCTTGGTGAGTCAGCTCATTAAGGGTACGATCCAAGTTTTCTTCAGATATTTTTTGGTCTTAGCCGGCTCAAGGAGCGCTTTGACCGTCTTGGTGAGTCAGCTCATTAAGGGCGCGATCCGAGTTTTCCTCAAATATTTTTAGGTCTTAGCCAGCTTATGGGGCGCTTTGACCGTCTTGGTGAGTCAGCTCATTGAGGGCTCGATCCATGTTTTCTTCAGATATTTTTAGTTCTTAGCGAGCTCATGGGGTGCTTTAACCTTCTTTGTGAGTTCGCTCATTGAGGGAACGATCCAGGTTTTCTTTAGATATTTTTAGGACTTAGCCTGCTCAATGGGCGCTTTGACCGTCTTGGTGAGTCAGCTCGTTGAGGGCATGGTCCGAGTGTTCTTCAGATATTTTTAGGCTTTAGCCAACTCAAGGGGTGCTGTGACCGTCATGGTGAGTCAGCGCATTAAGTGCACGATCCAAGTTTTCTTTAGATATTTTTAGTTCTTAGCCAGCTCAAGGGGCGCTTTGACCGTCTTGGTGAGTCAGCTCATTAAGGGCACGATCTAAGTGTTCTTAAGATATTTTTAGGTCTTAGCCAGCTTCAGGGGCGCTTTGACCGTCTTGGTGAGTCAGCTCATTAAGGGCAAGATCCAAGTGTTCTTCAGATATTTTCAGGTCTTAGCCAGCTCAAGCGGCGCTTTGACCGTCGTGGTGAGTTAGCTCATTAAGGGCACTATCCTTGTCTTCTTCTGATATTTTAAGTCTTAGCTAGCTCAGGGGGCGTGTTAACCGTCTTGGTTAGTCAGCTCATTAAGGGCAAGTTCTATGTTTTCTTCGGATATTTTTAGGTCTTAGCAAGCTAAAGGGGCTCCTTGGCCATCTTGGTGATTCAACTCATTAAAGGCACGATCCAAGTTTTCTTCAGATATTTTAAGGTCCTAGCCAGCTCAAGGGGCACTTTGACCGTCTTGGTGAGTCAGCTCATTAAGGGCACCTTCCAAGTGTTCTTCAGATATTTTTAGGTCTTAGGGAGCTCGAGGGGTGCTTTGACCGTCTTTGTGAGTCAGCTCATTAAGAGCACGATTCGAGTTTTCTTCAGATATTTTTAGGCCTTAGCCAGCTTAAGGGGCGCTTTGTCCGTCTTGGTGAGTTAGCTCATTAAGGGCACCTTCCAAGTGTTGTTCAGATATTTTTAGGTCTTAGCGAGCTCTAGGGGCGCTTTAACCGTCTTGGTAAGTCAGCTCATTAAGGGCACGATCCGACTTTTCTTCTGATATTTTTAGGCCTTAGCCAGCTTAATGGGCGCTTTGACCGTCTTGGTGAGTCAGCTCATTAAGGGCATAATCCAAGTGTTCTTCATATATTTTCAGGTCTTAGCCAGCTTAAGGGCGCTTTGACCGTCTTGGTGAGTCAGCACGTTAAGGGCATGATCCAAGTATTCTTCAGATATTTTTAGGTCTTAGACACCAAAATGGGGCGTCATGACCGTGTTGGAGAGTCAGCACATTAAGGACACGAGCCAAGTTTTCTTCAAATACTTTTAGGTCTTAGCTAGCTCATGGTGCGGTTCGACCGTCATGGTGAGTCAACTCATTAAGGGCACGATCCATGTTTTCTTCAGATATTTGTAGGTCTTAGCCAGCTTAAGGGGCGCTTTGACCGTCTTGGTGAGTCAGCTCATTAAGGGCAAGCTCCAAATGTTCTTCAGATATTTTCAGGTCTTAGCTAGCTCAAGCGGCGCTGTGACCGTCTTGGTGAGTCAACACGTTAAGGGCATGATCCTTGTCTTCTTCAGATAATTTCAGGTCTTAGCCAGCTCATGGGGCGCCTTGACCATCTTGGTAAGTCAGCTCATTAGGGGCACGATCCAACTTTTCTTCATATATTATTAGGACTTAGGCAGCTCAAGGGGCACTTTGACCGTCTTGGTGAATCAGCTCATTAAGGGCACGATCCAACTTTTCCTCAGATATTTTTAGGTCTTAGCTAGCTCAAGGGGCGCTTTGACCGTCTTGGTGAGTCAGCTCATTAAGGGCACGATCCAAGTTTTCTTCAGATATTTTTAGGTCTTAGCCAGCTCATAGGGCGCTTTGACCGTCTTGGTGAGTCAGCCCATTAAGGGCACGATGCAACATTTCTTCAGATATTTTTAAGATTTAGCCAGCTCAAGGGGCGCTTTGACCGTCTTGGTGAGTCAGCTCATTAAGGGTACGATCCAAGTTTTCTTCAGATATTTTTAGGTCTTAGCCAGCTCAAGGGGCGCTTTGACCGTCTTGGTGAGTCAGCTCATTAAGGGCTCGATCCAAGTTTTCTTCAGATATTTTTAGGTCTTAGCCAGCTCATAGGGCGCTTTGACCGTCTTGGTGAGTCTGCACATTAAGGGCTCGATCCAATTTTTCTTCAAATATTTTTAGGATTTAGCCAGCTCAAGCGGCGCTTTGACCGTCTTGGTGAGTCAGCTCATTAAGGGTACGATCCAAGTTTTCTTCAGATATGTTTTGGTCATAGCCAGCTCAAGGGGCGCTTTGACCGTCTTGGTGAGTCAGCTCATTAAGGGTTCGATCCATGTATTCTTCAAATATTTTTAGGTATTAGCCAGCTCAAAGGGCACTTTGACGGTGAGTTAGATCATTAAGGGCACGATTCATGTTTTCTTCAGATATTTTTAGGTCATAGCCAGCTCGAGGGACGCTTTGACCGTCTTGGCGAGTCAGCCCATTAAGGGCACGATCCAACTTTTCTTCAGATATTTTTAGGTCTTAGCCAGCTCAAGGGGTGCTTTGACCATCTCGGTGAGTCAGCTCATTATGGGTACGATCCAAGTTTTCTTCAGATATTTTTAGGTCTTGGCCAGCTTATGGGGCTCTTTGACCGTCTTGGTGAGTCAGCTCATTGAGGGCAAGATCCAAGTTTTCTTCGGATATTTTTTGGTCTTAGCCAGCTCAAGGGGCTCCTGGACCATCTTGGTGAGTCAGCTCATTAAGGGCACGATCCGAGTTTTCTTCAGATATTTTTTGGTCTTAGCCAGCTCAAGGGGAGCTTTGACTGTCTTGGTGAGTCAGCTCATTAAGGGCACGATCCATGTTTTCTTCAGATATTTTCAGGTCTTAGCCAGCTCAAGGGGCGTTTTGACCGGCTTGGTGAGTCAGCTCATTAAGGGAACAATCCAAGTTTTCTTCGGATATTTTTAGGTCTTAGCCAGCTCAAGGGACGCTTTGATCGTCTTGGTGAGTCAGCTCATTAAGGGCACGATCCAAGTTTTCTTCAGATATTTTTAGGTCTTAGCCAGCTCAAGAGGCGCTTTGACCGTCTTGGTGAGTCAGCTCATTAAGGGCAAGATCCAAGTTTTCTTCGGATATTTCTAGGTCTTAGCTAGCTCAAGGGGCGCTTTGACCGTCTGGTGAGTCAGCACATTAAGGGAACGATCCAACTTTTCATCAGATATTTTTAGGTCTTAGCCGGCTCAAGGGACGCTTTGATCGTCTTGGTGAGTCAGCTCATTAAGGGCACGATCCAAGTTTTCTTCAGATATTTTAAGTCTTAGCCAGCTCAAGAGGCGCTTTAACCGTCTTGGTGAGTCAGCTTATTAAGGACAAGATCCAAGTTTTCTTCGGATATTTCTAGGTCTTAGCCAGCTCTTGGGGCTCCTTGACCATCTTTGTGAGTCAACTCATTAAAGGCACGAGCCAAGTTTTCTTCAGATATTTTAAGGTCTTAGCTAGCTCAAGGGGCACTTGAACCGTCTTGGTGAGTTAGGTCTTTAGGGGAATCATCTAAGTTTTCTTCAGATATTTTTTGGTCTTAGCCAGCTCAAGGGGCGCTTTAACCGTCTTGGTGAGTCAGCTCATTAAGGGCACCTTCCAAGTGTTCTTCAAATATTTTTAGGTGTTATCGAGCTCACGAGGCGTTTTGACCGTCTTGGTGAGTCAGCTCATTAAGGGCACGACCCGAGCTTTCCTTAAATATTTTTAGGTCTTGGCCAGCTTAAGGGGCACTTTGACCATCTTGGTGAGTTAGCTCATTGAGGGCACGATCTATGTTTTCTTCAGATATTTTTAGTTCTTAGCGAGCTCATGGGGTGCTTTGACCTTCTTGGTGAGTCAGCTCATTGAGGGAACGATCCAAGTTTTCTTCAGTTATTTTTAGGACTTAGCCAGCTCAAGGAGCGCTTTGACTGTCTTGGTGAGTCAGCACGTTAAGGGCATGATCCAAGTATTCTTAAGATATTTTTAGGTCTTAGCCAACTCAAGGGACGCTGTGACCGTCATGGTGATCAGCTCATTAAGGGCACGATCCAAGTTTTCTTCAGATATTTTTAGGTCTTAGCCAGCTCATGGGGCGCTTTGACCTTCTTAGTGAGTCAGCTCATTAAGGGCACGATCTAAGTGTTCTTCAGATATTTTTAGGTCTTAGCACGCTCAAGGGGCGCTTTGACCGTCTTGGTGAGTCAGCTCATTAAGGGCCAGATCCAAGTGTTCTTTAGATATTTTCAGGTCTTTGCCAGCTCAGGGGGCGCTTTGACCGTGTTGGTGAGTTAACACGTTAAGGGCATGATCTAAGTCTTCTTCAGATAATTTCAGATCTTAGCCAGCTCACGGGGAGCTTTGACGATCGTGGTGAGTCAACTCATTAAGGGCACGATCCAAGTTTTCTTCAGATATTATTAGGTCTTAGCTAGCTTAAGGGGTGCTTTGACCGTCTTGGTGATTCAGCTCATTAAGGGCATGATCCATGTATTTCCAGATATTTTTAGTATTAGCCAGCTCAAGGGCACTTTGACCGTCTTGGTGAGTCAGCTCTTTAAAGGGGCACGATCCATGTTTTCTTGAGATATTTTAGGTCTTAGCCAGCTCAAGGGGCGTTTTGACCGTTGGTGAGTCAGCTCATTAAGGGAACGATCCAACTGTTCTTCAGATATTTTTCGGTTTAGCCAGCTCAAGGGGCACTTTGACCGTCGTGGTGAATCTTCTCATTAAGGGCACTGTCCTTGTTTTCTTCGGATATTTTAAGTCTTGCCAGCTCAAGGGGCGCTTTAATTGTCTTGGTGAGTCAGCTCATTAAGGAACGATCCAACTTTCTTCTATATATTTTAAGATCTTAGCCTGCTCAAGGGGCACTTTGACCGTCTTGGTGAGTCAACTCATTAAGGGCAGGATCCAAGTGTTCTTTAGATATTTTCAGTCTTAGCCCGCTGAAGGGGCGCTTTGACCGTCTTGGTGAGTCAGCTCATTAAGGGCCAGATCCAAGTGTTCTTCAAATATTTTCAGGTCTTAGCCAGCTTAGGGGGCGCTTTGACCATCTTGGTGAGTTAACACCTTAAGGGCATGATCCAAGTCTTCTTCAGATAATTTCAGGTCTTAGCCAGCTCATGGGGAGCTTTGAACATCGTGGTGAGTCAACTCATTAAGGGCACGATCTAAGTTTTCTTCAGATATTATTAGGCCTTAGCTAGCTTAAGGGGTGCTTTGACGTCTTGGTGATTCAGCTCATTAAGGGCACGATCCATGTATTGTTTAGATATTTTTAGGTATTAGCCAGCTCAAAGTGCACTTTGACCGTCTTGGTGAGTCAGCTCATTAAGGGCACGATCCATGTTTTCTTCAAATATTTTCAGGTCTTAGCTAGCTCAAGGGGCGTTTTGACCGGCTTGGTGAGTCAGCTCATTAAGGGAACGATCCAACTTTTCTTCAGATATTTTTAGGTCTTAGCTAGCTCAAGGTGCACTTTGACCGTCGTGGTGACTCAGCTCATTAAGGGCACTGTCCTTATTTTCTTCTGATATTTTAAGTCTTGGCCGGCTCAAGGGGCGCTTTAACCGTCTTGGTGAGTCAGCTCATTAAGGGCACCATCCAAGTTTTCTTCAGATATTTTCTGGTCTTAGCCAGCTCAAGGGGCGCTTAGACCATCTTGGTGAGTCAACTCATTAAGGGCACCTTCCAAGTGTTCTTCAGATATTTTTAGGTCTTAGCGAGCTCATGGATGCTTTGACCGTCTTGGTGAGTCATCTCATTAAGGGCACGATCTGAGTTTTTTTCAGATATTTTTAGGTCTTAGCCAACTTAAGGGGCGCTTTGCCGTCTTGATGAGTCAGCTCATTAAGGGCAAGATCCAAGTGTTCTTCAGATATTTTCAGGTCTTAGCCAGCTCAAGGGGCGCTTTGACCGTCTTGGTGAGTCAGTTCATTAAGGGCAAGATCCAAGTGTTCTTCAGATATTTTCAGGTCTTAGCCAGCTCAAGCGGCGCTTTGGCCGTCGTGGTGAGTTAGCTCATTAAGAGCACTATCCTTATCTTCTTCTGATATTTTAGGTCTTAGCCAGCTCAGGGGGCATGTTAACCGTCTTGGTTAGTCAGCTCATTAACGGTAAGTTCTATGTTTTCTTCGGATATTTTTAGGTCTTAGCCAGCTAAAGGGGCTCCTTGACCATCTTGGTGAGTCAACTCATTAAAGGTACGATCCAAGTTTTCTTCAGATATTTTAAGGTCCTAGCCAGCTCAAGGGACACTTTGACCGTCTTGGTGAGTCATCTCATTAAGGGCATCTTCCAAGTGTTCTTCAGATATTTTTAGGTCTTAGGGAGCTCGAGGGGTACTTTGACCGTCTTTGTGAGTCAGCCCATTAAGGGCACGATTCGAGTTTTCTTCAGATATTTTTAGGCCTTAGCCAGCTTAAGGGGCGCTTTGGCCGTCTTGGTGCGTCAGCTCCTTAAGGGCAAGATCCAAGTGTTCTTCTGATATTTTTAGGTCTTAGCCAACTCAAGGGGCGCTTTGACCATCTTGGTGAGTCAACTCATTAAAGGCACGATCCGAGTTTTCTTCATATATTTTTAGGTCTTAGCCAGCTTAAGGGGCGCTTTGACTGTCTTGGTTAGTCAGCTCATTAAAGGCACCTTCTAAGTGTTCTTCAGATATTTTTAGGTCTTAGCTTGCTCAAGGGACGCTTTGATCGTCTTGGTGAGTTATCTCATTAAGGGCACGATCCGAGTTTTGCTCAGATATTTTTAGGTCTTAGCCAGCTTAAGGAGCGCTTTGACCGTCTTGGTCAGTCAGCTCATTAAGGGCATGATCCAAGTGTTCTTCAGATATTTTCAGGTCTTAGCCAGCTCAAGGGGCGCTTTGACCGTCTTGGCGAGCCAGGACATTAAGGGCATGATCCAAGTGTTCTTCAGATATTTTTAGGTCTTAGACACCAAAAAGGGGCGTCGTGACCATGTTGGAGAGTCAGCTCATTAAGGACACGATCCAGGTTTTCTTCAAATATTTTTAGGTCTTTGCCAGCTCATGGGACGCTTTGACCGTCTTGGTGAGTCAACTCATTAAGGGCACGATCCAAGTTTTCTTCAGATATTTTTAGGACTTAACTTGCTTCAGGGGGGCTTTGACCGTCTTTGTGAGTCAGCTCATTAAGGCACCTTCCAAGTGTTCTTCAGATAATTTTAGGTCTTAGCCAGCTCACGGGGCGTTTTGACCGTCTTGGTGAGTCAGCTCATTAAGGGCACGATCTAAGTGTTCTTCAGATATTTTTAGTTCTTAGCCAGCTTAAGGGGTGCTTTGACCGTCTAGGTGAGTCAGCTCATTAAGGGCACGATCCAAATTTCCTTTAGATATTATTAGGCCTTAGCTAGCTTACGGGGTGCTTTGACCGTCTTGGTGAGTCAGCTCATTAAGGGCACGATCCATGTATTCTTCAGATATTTTTAGGTATTAGCCAGCTCAAAGTGTGCTTTGACCGTCTTGGTGAGTTAGCCCATTAAGGGCACGATCTAACTTTTCTTCAGATATTTTTAGGTCTTAGCCAGCTCAAGGGGTGCTTTGACCGTCTTGGTGAGTCCGCTCATTAAGGGCACGATCCAACTTTTCTTCATATATTTTTAGGTCTTAGCCAGCTCAAGGGGCACTTTGACAGTCTTAGTGAGTCAACTCATTATGGGCACGATCCAAGTTTTCCTCAGATATTTTTAGGTCTTAGCCAGCTCATGGGGTGCTTTGACCGTCTTGGTGAGTCTGCTTATTAAGGGCTCGATCCAAGTTTTCTTTAGATAATTTTAAGTCTTAGCCAGCTCAAGGGGAACTTTGACTGTCTTGGTGAGTCAGCTCATTAAGGGCACGATCCAAGTTTTCTTCAGATATTATTAGGTCTTAGGCAGCTCATAGGGCGCTTTGACCGTCTTGGTGAGTCTACTAATTAAGGGCTCCATCCAAGTTTTCTTCAAATATTTTTAAGATTTAGCCAACTCAAGGGGCGCTTTGACCATCATGGTGAGTCAGCTCATTAAGGGCACGATCCAAGTTTTCTTCAGATATTTTTAGGTCTTAGCCAGCTCAAGGGGCGCTTTGACCGTCTTGGTAAGTCAGCTCAGTAAGGGCACGATTTGAGTTTTCTTCATATATTTCTTGGTCTTAGCCAGCTTAAGGGGCGCTTTGTCCGTCTTGGTGCGTCAGCTCATTAAGGGAATGATCCAAGTGTTCTTCAGATATTTTTAGGTATTAGCCAGCTTAAGGGACGCTTTGACCGTCTTGGTGAGTCAGCTCATTAAGGGTACGATCCAAGTGCTCTTCAGATATTTTTCGGTCATAGCCAGCTCAAGGGGCGCTTTGACCGTCTTGGTGAGTCAGCTCATTAAGGTCACGATCCAAGTTTTCTTCAGATATTTTTAGGTCTTAGCCAGCTCATAGGTCGCTTTGACCATCTTAGTGAGTCTGCTCATTAAGGGCTCGATCCAAGTTTTCTTCAAATATTTTTAGGATTTAGCCAGCTCAAGGGGCGCTTTGACCGTCTTGGTGAGTTAGCTCATTAAGGGCACGATCCATGTATTCTTCAGATATTTTTAGGTATTAGCCAGCTCAAAGGGCACTTTGACCGTCTTGGTGAGTCAGCTCATTAAGGGCACGATCCATGTTTTCTTTAGATATTTTCAGGTCTTAGCCAGCTCAAGGAGCGTTTTGACCGTCTTGGTGAGTCATCTCATTAAGGGCACGATCCAACTTTTCTTCATATATTTTTATGTCTTAGCCAGCTCATGGGGTGCTTTGACCGTCTTGGTCAGTCAACTCATTAAGGGCACGATCCACGTTTTCTTCAAATATTTTTAGGATTTAGCCAGCTCAAGGGGCGCTTTGACCGCCTTGGTGAGTCAGCTCATTATGGGTACGATCCAAGTTTTCTTCAGATATTTTTAGGTCTTAGCCAGCTCAAGAGGCGCTTTGACCGTCTTGGTGAGTTAGCTCAGCAAGGGTACGATCCGAGTTTTCTTCATATATTTTTAGGTCTTAGCCAGCTTAAGGGGCGCTTTGTCCGTCTTGGTGAGTCAGTTCAGTAAGGGTACGATCCAAGTGTTCTTCAGATATTTTTAGGTCTTAGCCAGCTCAAGGGGCGCTTTGACCGTCTTGGTGAGTCAGCTCATTAAGGGTACGATCCAAGTGTTCTTCAGATATTTTTAGGTCTTAGCCAACTCAAGGGGCGCTTTGACCGTCTTGGTGAGTCAGCTCATTAAGGGCACGGTCCAAGTTTGTTTCAGATATTTTTAGGTCTTAGCCAGCTCATAGGGCGCTTTGACCGTCTTGGTGAGTCTGCTCATTAAGGGCTCGATCTAAGTTTTCTTCAAATATTTTTAGGATTTAGCCAGCTCAAGGGGCGCTTTGACCGTCTTGGTGAGTCAGCTCATTAAGGGTACGATCCAAGTTTTCTTCAGATATTTTTAGGTCTTAGCCAACTCAAGGGGCGCTTTGACCATCTTGGTGAGTCAACTCATTAAGGGCACGATCCGAGTTTTCTTCATATATTTTTAGGTCTTAGCCAGCTTAAGGGGCGCTTTGACTATCTTGGCTAGTCAGCTCATTAAAGGCAAGATCCAAGTTTTCATTAGATATCTTCACATCTTAGCCAGCTCAAGGGGCGCTTTGATCGTCTTGGTGAGTCAGCTCATTAAGGGCACGATCCAAGTATTCATCAGATATTTTATGTCTTAGCCAGCTCAAGGGGCGCTTTAACCGTCTTGGAGAGTCAGCTCATTATGGGCAAGATCCAAGTTTTCTTCGGATATTTTTAGGTCTTAGCCAGCTCAAGGGGCTCCTTGACCATCTTGGTGAGTCAACTCTTTAAAGGCACGGTCCAAGTTTTCTTCAGATATTTTAAGGTGTTAGCCAGCTCAAGGGGCACTTTAACCGTCTTGGTGTGTAAACCCTACTTTTAGTAGGCCTAAGACTTGTTTAGGAGTACCTCCCGAACGTTCCTAAAGATCAACTAAACCAAAAACGTAAGTTTATATTTAGGAACAAATTAAATTTTTACAATTCAAAAGCCAATGGTCAATTCAAAAGCTAATTGTCGATAAAACCTGAGCTTGAAGAACTGCGAGCTCTAAAGCTACTTAAAACCCTAAACCTTAAGACCATTAAGGAATTTTAACCCTAAATAATTAATCGATAATTTAGTTTGAATAATTTTATTCAACTTTAGAAAATTTCACAATTCTACAAAAATCAAATCATAAATCACAAAACAATGTAAGATGAAAATCCTAAAACAATTTTCTATATGGCTATGCCCTTATCTTCATGCATAAGCCTTACACCATAAATAAGTAGACCAACGAATCACCTTAGATAACTTAACAATTGAGAGTTGGAATCATTTATCAATTGATAACTTATCAAAATCTAGTGATAAGACAATTTCCTTATCACCTCTTCACTTATACTACATATGGATAAATTTTCACAAGAAATCATGAGCTTAACTTTAATAAAGGTGACAAGACCACTCCATGCCATTAAAAGACTTCCCATGGAAGATCTAAAAAGGGGAGAAAGGGGGGCCATGCATTTGTCATTCACCCATCAATCACTTCCTCTTACACATCACTATTCATCCCTTAATGCTTACATCATCAAGAGTTGCAATTGTTGACTTTTTGTAAGCTTTAAGACAATACTTTCAAGGCATTTAAACACTCCTTCTCTCTTCATTCCAACCGGCTGCACTCCTCCCCATTTCTCTCACTTTTAATTTCACTTTCACTTCATCTTTCTCTCTTTTAAAACAAACATAAAAAGGGGAAACAACTTTACCCCACAAAATCCATTTTCTTCCATTTTGAAGCTTCAACTCACGGCATTTTTTTTCTTTGTTCATGTGCCATTTTCTTTCATCATTTAAGATCATCTAAGACCATTAGAATCTTTCATAAACCCCTTTCCAAAAGACCAAAGAATTCGGGTTTCAAAAAGGTAAGCAAAAAGGAGGAAGCAAAGTTAAAGGCTTAAGAGGAACCTTAGTGCACAACCACCAAACTTTGCGTTAAGGACGAGTAAGTGATTCTTGTGATGTGTGGATTAATATTTATGTTAGAAGACTTGGATTTCTTGAAGATATGAGTAAGGTTTGAGTTGTTATAGCACAAAAATTCGTTTTAAGAAACAAACCCTAAAACCATTACATGAGGTTGAAATATGAGCATGTAAAGTTGGTGTTTTGTATGGACATTTGTTTAATGCTTTGAATGGAAGATTTTAAGCTAAGGAAATCTTGAAATGAGAACTTTGATGAAGGGTAAGCATGCTGGACGTGAAGGTTCCATGATCATTTGAATGTTGATTTTGTTTCCATTTAGTTAAACATGCTCAAAACTAGACTTAAGTTAAGGAAAAATCCATCACATGAAGTTTTATGAAGAAATCAACTTTGTATGGCATGAGCTATGATATGGAGGTTTTATGAAGTATAAGATCTTTTATTTCTTTATGTAGAGCATGAGTTAAAGGATCATTTGATGGAAGGGAACTTAAGTTAAGATTTATACACAAGTAGTTACGTGCATAATCTATCACCTACACTTAAGGAAATGATGAAACAAATTGAAAAACCAAGTAAGGACCCCTTAGGACCAACATGAACAGATCTGGAACATGAGTAAATGAGGCCTAAAAATATGATAAAAGTGAAAGGATTAACCAAAGCAAGTATGATTAGCATACAAAACCTAAAACTCAAAACCGGGCCTAAAACTCTCAAAACAAGCTTAGAACTCTAAGATGGGCCTTCAACAAAAATCTGACCAGCAACTTAAAGAACCAAGAGAAGTTGTTTTGAAGCCCATAATAAATCCACCTAAGGCCCCATAAGCCCACCAAAGTCATTAACCTTAGTTGAACCAAAAACAAGCCCATTTGATAACTTAAGCTCACTAAAGGGCCCAAGAAGTGGTTGTTAGCCTTAGGAATATAAATCAAAATTGTAAATCTGATCTGAAGGAGTATTTTAAGCTTAGGATAAAATCTAAAGACCAAGCCCAAAGGATTCCTCAAGCTATCAAAAGCCCATTTACCAAACAAGGCCCAAAAACACTCCAACACATGAGGAACGCTACTGTTCTGACCCATGGACAGAATTGCATACCTCATTTCGAAAATCCAACCTTACCACGTTAAAGTACACTCGAAAACGATAAAGATTGACTATAAGATCATAAAAATCGGATTTAAAACAAAAAAGTTATATGCGATTGAACTTTAGGTAAAAACCGGAAAAATTCCGAGAACTAGCTAAGAATATAACTTAAGAAAAATTTACATAGTTTCTTAAGTTTGCTTCAATTCCTTATAAAAATTATTTCAATGACCAGGGGATACTGTTTTCGGAGACGACTTGCCTCCGGACTACTTTGATTGAACCACATGGCAGAGTGAGTAAATTCTCGATGACTCTTTACTTGATTATGCTTGTAAAGTAGATGCACCTAATCTTATATTTATAAATTTGGATGCTTGTGGGATATGGGAGATGCATGTGTATGAAATTATGGATGAGTGTGATGACTTGTTAATTATATATAATAATTGAGAATCGTTTGCGTGAATATATACTTGTGAATTGTATGGAATGAAATTGGTTGATCACCCTGAAAATCAAGTTAATCACTTATATGATTAAGAACTCAAAATGAATCATGCATTCCCCATATTGCATACGGATAACACCGACTGCCGCTTCACGCAGAAGATGGGAAGGGACTCACAGGAATACGAGTTTCCTGCAAGATTGGGCACTAGCTATGCCATCATATATATTGAGTCTCTGTCTTAAGCTGATGGGCTTACTAGGCGCTGGGAGACGCCAACCGTCGGCGAGGGGCCGAGTCTTGTGGCTTCTGCTTAGGGCGTGTGTTTGTGGACTGCGGGAGCCACCACATCGCTAGACTTGGGATTTTTAAAGGATATGATTTGATTTTGATAAAGGAAGTATATATATATGTATATATGTAGAGTTTTGTTTTGGTATGAGCACGATAGTGCAAATGAAATAAAACCCAAGGTCTAGAACCCGGATTTTGGTTTGGGTCGGTTAATTATCTCCAAACCCCGACTTAAGGGGGCGAAATTCTGAGTCGTATGCAGTTCCTAGGTCACTGCATGTGTTGTATGGCATACTGTTTGTTCATGCATTCATATGATTGTGCATCTAATAAATTTCTGCCTTGTGGTACTGATGAGGGTATTTATCTCACTAAGCGTAAGCTTACTCCCCTATAGATTTCTGTTGGTGCAGGAGAACCTCTTCGTCAATCCGGGCCGAGGCATGCCCGTGGTAAGTCTCGGGTAGAGACGGGTTGGAGCGATCAGAGAGCGAAGAGGACATTTTGTAATAGATTATAGATATTTAGATACTTTATATATATTTATGCATAACTTAGATTTTATGCAGTTCCGTTATGAATTGCATTCGTTTGTAATATTGTTTTGGTGTGGTTCTCACGAGCCCACACAATTAGTTAATTTATAACATAGAAGTAATTTTAGTTAACTTGCTCTATATTACTTGTCTATGGGCCTAGTGGTAACGTAGAGTGGAATGAGCCTTGTGTATCGTATGAAAGGCCTATGATCAGCAAGGGGGTTGATAATAGACCTTTATACGGTACACGGCGACCTATCACGACAACGATACTGTTGGGTCGTTATATGGTGAGTCAGGTCAGTAAGGGCATCATCCAAGTTTTCCTCAGATATTTTTTGGTCTTAGCCAACTCAAGGGGTGCTTTAACCGTCTTGGGGAGTTAGCTCATTAAGGGCACCTTCCAAGTGTTCTTCAGATATTTTTAGGTGTTAGCGAGCTCAGGGGGCGTTTTGACCGTCTTGGTGAGTCAGCTCATTAAGGGCACGATCTGAGTTTTCCTCAAATATTTTTAGGTCTTGGCCAGCTTAAGGGGCGCTTTGACCGTCTTGGTGAGTCAGCCCATTGGGGGCACGATCCATGTTTTCTTTAGATATTTTTAGGACTTAGCCAGCTCAAGGGGCGCTTTGACCGTCTTGGTGAGTCAGCTCGTTAAGGGCATGATCCAGGTGTTCTTTAGATATTTTTAGGTCTTAGCCAACTCAAGGGGTGTTGTGACCGTAATGGTGAGTCAGCTCATTAAGGGCACGATCCAAGTTTTCTTCGGATATTTTTAGGTCTTAGCCAGCTCATGGGGCGCTTTGACCGTCTTGGTGAGTCAGCTCATTAAGGGTACGATCTAAGTGTTGTTCATATATTTTTAGGTCTTAGCCAGCCTAAGGGGCGCTTTGACCGTCTTGGTGAGTAAGCTCATTAAGGGCAAGATCCAAGTGTTCTTTAGATATTTTCAGGTCTGAGCCAGCTCATTAAGGGCACTATCCTTGTTTTCTTCTGATATTTTAAGTCTTAGCCAACTGAAGGGGCGCTTTAACCATCTTGGTGATTCAGCGCATTAAGGGCACCATCCAAATTTTCTTCAAATATTTTCTGGTCTTAGCCAACTCAAGCGGCGCTTTGACCATCTTGGCGAGTCAACTCATTAAGAGCACCTTTCAAGTGTTCTTAAGATATTTTTAGGTCTTAGCGAGCTCAAGGGACGCTTTGACCGTCTTGGTGAGTCATCTCATTAAGGGCACGATCCGAGTTTTCTTCAGATATTTTTAAGTCTTAGCCAGCTTAAGGGGCGCTTTGACCGTCTTGGTGAGTCAGCTCATTAAGGGCAAGATCCAAGTGTTCTTCAGATATTTTCACGTCTTGGCCAGCTCATTAAGGGCACTATCCTTGTTTTCTTCTGATATTTTAAGTCTTAGCCAGCTCAAGGGCCGCTTTAGTCATCTTGGTGAGTTAACTCATTAAGGGCACCTTCCAAGTGTTCTTCAGATATTTTTAGGTCTTACCTAGCTCGAGGGACACTTTGACTGTCTTGGTGAGTCATCTCATTAAGGGTACGATCCGAGTTTTCTTCAGATGTTTTTAGGTCTTAGCTAGCTTAAGGGGCGCATTGACCATCTTGGTGAGTTAGCACGTTAAGGGCATGATCCAGGTGTTCTTCAGATATTTTTAGGTCTTAGCCAACTCAAGGGGTGTTGTGACCATAATGGTGAGTCAGCTCATTAAGGGCACGATCCAAGTTTTCTTCAGATATTTTCAGGTCTTAGCCAGCTTATGGGGCGCTTTGACCGTCTTGGTGAGTCAACTCATTGAGCGCACGATCCAAGTTTTTTCCAGATATTTTTAGGTCTTAGCCAGCTTAAGGGGGGCTTTGACCGTCTTAGTGAGTCAGCTCATTAAGGGCATGATCCTAGTGTTCTTCAGTTATTTTCAGGTCTTAGCCAGCTCAAGGAGCGCTTTGACCGTCTTTGTGAGTCAGCACGTTAAGGGCATGATCTAAGTCTTCTTCAGATATTTTAAGGTCTTAGCCATCTCATGGGGTGCTTTAACCGTCCTTGCGAGTCAACTCATTAAGGGCACGATCCAAGTTTTCTTCAGATATTTTTAGGTCTTAGCTAGCTTAAGGGGTGCTTTCACCGTCTTGGTGAGTCAGCTCATTAAAGGCATGATCCATGTATTCTTCAGATATTTTTAGGTATTAGCCAGCTCAAAGTGTGCTTTGACCGTCTTGGTGAGTTAGCCCATTAAGGGCACGATCTAACTTTTCTTCAGATATTTTTAGGTCTTAGCCAGCTCAAGGGGTGCTTTGACCGTCTTGGTGAGTCAGCTCATTAAGGGTACGATCCAAGTTTTCTTCAGATATTTTTGGTCTTAGGCCACTCTTGGGGCGCTTGGACCGTCTTGGTGAGTCAGCTCATTAAGGGCTCGATCCAAGATTTTTTCAAATATTTTTAGGATTTAGCCAGCTCAAGGGGCGCTTTGACCGTCTTGGTGAGTCAGCTCATTAAGGGTAAGATCCAAGTGTTCTTCAGATATTTTTATGTCTTAGCCAGCTCAAGGGGCGCTTTGATCGTCTTGGTGAGTCAGCTTGTTAAGGGCAAGATCCAAGTATTCTTCAGATATTTTTAGGTCTTAGCCACCAAAAAGGGGCGCCGTGACCATCTTGGTGAGTTAGCTCATTCAGGACATGATCCAAGTTTTCTTCAGATATTTTTAGCTCATAGCCAGCTCATGGGGTGCTTTAACCATCTTGGTGCGTCAACTCATTAAGAGCACGATCAAAGTTTTCTTCAGATATTCTTAGGTCTTAGCCAGCTTAAGGGGCACTTTGACCGTCTTAGTGAGTCACCTCATTAAGAGCACGATCCATGTATTCTACAGATATTTTTAGGTGTTAGCCAGCTCAAAGGGCACTTTGACCGTCTTGGTGAGTCAGCTCATTAAGGGCACCTTCCAAGTGTTCTTTAGATATTTTTAGGTCTTAGCGAGCTCAAGGGGCGCTTTGACCGTCTTGGTGAGTCAGCTCATTACGGGTACGATCCGAGTTTTCTTCAGATAATTTTAGACCTTAGCTAGCTGAAGGGGTGCTTTGACCGTCTTGGTGAGTCAGCTCATTATGGGCAAGATCCAAGTGTTCTTCAGAAATTTTCAGGTCTGAGCCAGCTCAAGGAGCGCTTTGACCGTCTTGGTCAGTAAGCTCATTAAGGGCACTATCCAAGTTTTCTTCAGATATTTTCTGGTCTTAGCCAACTCAAGGGGTGCTGTGACCGTCTTGGTGAGTCAGCTCATTAAGGGCACCTTCCAATTGTTCTTCAGATATTTTTTGCTCTTAGCGAGCTCAGGAGACGCTTTGACCGTCTTGGTGAGTTATCTCATTAACGGCACGATCCGAGTTTTCTTCAGATATTTTTAGGTCTTAGCCAGCTTAAGGGGCGCTTTGACCGTCTTGGTGAGTCAGCTCATTGAGGGTAAGATCCAAGTGTTCTTCAGATATTTTTAGGTCTTAGCCAGCTCAAGGGGCGCCTTGACCGTCTTGGTGAGTCAGCTCATTAACGGCATGATTCGAGTTTTCTTCAGATATTTTTAGGTCTTAGCCAGCTTAAGGGGCGCTTTGCCGTCTTGGTGAGTCAGCTCATTAAGGGTAAGATCCAAGTGTTCTTCAGATATTTTTAGGTCTTAGCCAACTCAAGGGGCGCTTTGACCATCTTGGTGAGTCAGCTTGTTAAGGGCAAGATCCAAGTATTCTTCAGATATTTTTAGGTCTTAGCCACCAAAAAGGGGCGCCATGACCGTCTTGGTGAGTTAGCTCATTAAGGACATGATCCAAGATTTCTTCAAATAATTTTGGGATTTAGCCAGCTCCAGGGGCGCTTTGACCGTCTTGGTGAGTCAGCTCATTAAGGGTAAGATCCAAGTGTTCTTCAGATATTTTTAGGTCTTAGCCAGCTCAAGGGGCGCTTTGACCGTCTTGGTGAGTCAGGTTGTTAAGGGCATGATCCAAGTATTCTTCGGATATTTTTAGGTCTTAGCCACCAAAAAGGGGTGCCGTGACCGTCTTGGTGAGTTAGCACATTAAGCACATGATCCAAGTTTTCTTCAGATATTTTTAGCTCTTTACCAGCTCATGGGGTGCTTTGACCGTCTTGGTGAGTCAGCTTGTTAAGGGCAAGATCCAAGTGTTCTTCAGATATTTTTAGGTCTTAGCCACCAAAAAGGGGCGCAGTGACCATCTTGGTGAGTTAGCTCATTCAGGACACGATCCAAGTTTTCTTCAGATATTTTTAGCTCATAGCCAGCTCATGGGGTGCTTTGACCGTCTTGGTGCGTCAACTCATTAAGGGCACGATCAAAGTTTTCTTCAGATATTCTTAGGTCTTAGCCAGCTTAAGGGGCGCTTTGACCGTCTTAGTGAGTCACCTCATTAAGAGCACGATCCATGTATTCTACAGATATTTTTAGGTGTTAGCCAGCTCAAAGGGCACTTTGACCGTCTTGGTGAGTCATCTCATTAAGGGCACCTTCCAAGTGTTCTTTAGATATTTTTAGGTCTTAGCGAGCTCAAGGGGCGCTTTGACCGTCTTGGTGAGTCAGCTCATTACGGGCACGATCCGAGTTTTCTTCAGATAATTTTAGACCTTAGCTAGCTGAAGGGGTGCTTTGACCGTCTTGGTGAGTCAGCTCATTATGGGCAAGATCCAAGTGTTCTTCAGAAATTTTCAGGTCTGAGCCAGCTCAAGGAGCGCTTTGACCGTCTTGATCTGTAAGCTCATTAAGGGCACTATCCAATTTTTCTTCAGATATTTTTTGGTCTTAGCCAACTCAAGGGGCGCTTTGACCAACTTGGTGAGTCAGCTCATTAAGGGCACCTTCCAATTGTTCTTAAGATATTTTTTGGTCTTACCGAGCTCAGGAGACGCTTTGACCGTCTTGGTGAGTTATCTCATTAACGGCACGATCCGAGTTTTCTTCAGATATTTTTAGGTCTTAGCCAGCTTAAGGGGCGCTTTGACCGTCTTGGTGAGTCAGCTCATTGAGGGCAAGATCCAAGTGTTCTTCAGATATTTTTAGGTCTTAGCCAGCTCAAGGGGCGCCTTGACCGTCTTGGTGAGTCAGCTCATTAACGGCATGATTCGAGTTTTCTTCAGATATTTTTAGGTCTTAGCCAGCTTAAGGGGCACTTTGCCGTCTTGGTGAGTCAGCTCATTAAGGGTAAGATCCAAGTGTTCTTCAGATATTTTTAGGTCTTAGCCAACTCAAGGGGCGCTTTGACCATCTTGGTGAGTCAGCTTGTTAAGGGCAAGATCCAAGTATTCTTCAGATATTTTTAGGTCTTAGCCACCAAAAAGGGGCGCCATAACCGTCTTGGTGAGTTAGCTCATTAAGGACATGATCCAAGATTTCTTCAAATAATTTTGGGATTTAGCCAGCTCCAGGGGCGCTTTGACCGTCTTGGTGAGTCAGCTCATTAAGGGTAAGATCCAAGTGTTCTTCAGATATTTTTAGGTCTTAGCCAGCTCAAGGGGCGCTTTGACCGTCTTGGTGAGTCAGCTTGTTAAGGGCATGATCCAAGTATTCTTCGGATATTTTTAGGTCTTAGCCACCAAAAAGGGGTGCCGTGACCGTCTTGGTGAGTTAGCTCATTAAGCACATGATCCAAGTTTTCTTCAGATATTTTTAGCTCTTTACCAGCTCATGGGGTGCTTTGACCGTCTTGGTGAGTCAACTCATTGAGGGCACGATTCATGTTTTCTTCAGATATTCTTAGGTCTTAGCCAGCTTAAGGGGCGCTTTGACCGTCTTGGTGTGTCAGCTCATTAAGAAAACGATCCATGTATTCTTCAGATATTTTTAGGTGTTAGCCAGCTCAAAGGGTACTTTGACCGTCTTGGTGAGTCAGCTCATTAAGGGCATGATCGAAGTTTTCTTCAGATATTTTTAGGTCTTAGCCAGCTCTTGGGGTGGTTGGACCGTCTTGGTGAGTCAGCTCATTAAGGGCTCAATGCAGGATTTCTTCAAATATTTTCAGCATTTAGCCAGCTCAAGGGTCGCTTTAACTGTCTTGGTGAGTCAGCTCATTAAGGGCACGATCCAAGTTTTCTCTAGATATTTTTAGGTCTTAGCCAGCTCTAGGGGCGCTTGGACCGTCTTGGTGAGTCAGCTCATTAAGGGCTCGATCCAAGATTTCTTCAAATATTTTTATGATTTAGCCAACTCAAGGGCCGCTTTGACCGTCTTGGTGAGTGGGCCCATTAAGGGCACGATCCAACTTTTCTTCAGATATTTTTAGGTCTTTGCCAGCTCAAGGGATGCTTTGACCGTCTTGGTGAGTCAGCTCATTAAGGGCACGATCCAAGTTTTCTTCAGATATTTTTGGTCTTAGGCCACTCCTGGGGCGCTTGGACCTTCTTGGTGAGTCAGCTCATTAAGGGCTCAATCCAAGATTTCTTCAAATATTTTTAGGATTTATCCAGCTCAAGGGGCACTTTGACCGTCTTGGTGAGTCAACTCATTAAGGGTAAGATCCAAGTGTTCTTCAGATATTTTTAGGTCTTAGCCAGCTCAAGGGGCGCTTTGACCGTCTTGGTGTGTCAGCTTGTTAAGGGCAAGATCCATGTATTCTTCAGATATTTTTAGGTCTTAGCCACCAAAAAGGGGCGCCGTGACCGTCTTGGTGAGTTACCTCATTAAGGAGATGATCTAAGTTTTCTTCAGATATTTTTAGCTCATAGCCAGCTCATGGGGTGCTTTGACCGTCTTGGTGCGTCAACTCATTAAGGGCACGATCCAAGTTTTCTTCAGATATTCTTAGGTCTTAGCCAGCTTAAGGGGCGCTTTGACCGTCTTGGTGAGTCAGCTCATTAATATAACGACCCAACAGTATCGTTGTCGTGATAGGTCGCCGTGTACCGTATAAAGGTCCATTATCAACCCCCTTGCTGATCATAGGCCTTTCATACGACACACAAGGCTCCTTCCACTCTACGTTACCACTAGGCCCATAAAAAAGTAATATAGAGCAATTTAACTAAAATTACTTCTATGTTATAAATTAACTAATTGTATGGGCTCATGAGAACCACACCAAAACAATATTACAACGAATGCAATTCATAACGGAACTGCATAAAATCTAAGTTATGCATAAATATATATAAAGTATCTGAATATCTATAATCTATTACAAAATGTCCTCTTCGCTCTCTGATCGCTCCAACCCGTCTCTACCCGAGACTTACCACGGGCATGCCTCGGCCCGGATTGACGAAGAGGTTCTCCTGCACCAACAGAAATCTATAGGGGAGTAAGCTTACGCTTAGTGAGATAAATACCCTCATCAGTACCACACGACATAAATTTATTAGATGCACAATCATATGAATGCATGAACAAACAGTATGCCATACAACGCATGCAATGACCTAGGAACTGCATACGACTCAGAATTTCGCCCCCTGAAGTCGGGGTTTGGAGATAATTAACCGACCCAAACCAAAATCCGGGTTCTAGACCTTGGGTTTTATTTCATTTGCACTATCGTGCTCATACCAAAACAAAACTCTACATATATACATATATATATACTTCCTTCACAAAAATCAAACTGTATCCTTTAAAAATCCCAAGTCTAGCGGTGTAGTGGCCCCCGCAGTCCACAAACACACGCCCTAAGCAGAAGCCACAAGACTCGGCCCCTCGCCGACGGTTGGCGTCTCCTAGTGCCTAGTAAGCCCATCGGCTTAAGACAGAGACTCAATATATATGATGGCATAGCTAGTGCCCAATCCTGCAGGAAACTCGTATTCCTGTGAGTCCCTTCCCATCTTCTGCGTGAAGCGGCAGTCGGTGTTATCCGTTTGCAATATGGGGAATGCATGATTCATTTTGAGTTCTTAATCATATAAGTGATTAACTTGATTTTCAGGGTGATCAACTAATTTCATTCCATACAATTCACAAGTATATATTCATGCAAACAATTCCCAATTATTATATATAATTAACAAGTCATCACACTCATCCATAATTTCATACACATGCATCTCCCATATCCCACAAGCATCCAAATTTATAAATATAAGATTAGGTGCATCTACTTTACAAGCACAATCAAGTAAAGAGTCATCGGGAATTTACTCACTCTGCCATGTGGTTCAATCAAAGTAGTCCGGAGGCAAGTCGTCTCCGAAAACAGTGTCCCCTGGTCATTGAAATAATTTTTATAAGGAATTGAAGCAAACTTAAGAAACTATGTAAATTTTTCTTAAGTTATATTCTTAGCTAGTTCTCGGAATTTTTCCGGTTTTTACCTAAAGTTCAATCGCGTATAACTTTTTCGTTTTAAATCCGATTTTTATGATCTTATAGTCAATCTTCATCGTTTTCGAGTGTACTTTAACGTGGTAAGGTTAGATTTTCGAAATGAGGTATGAAATTCTGTCCACGGGTCAGAACAGTAGCGTTCCTCATGTGTTGGAGTGTTTTTGGGCCTTGTTTGGTAAATGGGCTTTTGATAGCTTAAGGAATCCTTTGGGCTTGGTCTTTAGATTTTATCCTAAGCTTAAAATACTCCTTCAGATCAGATTTACAATTTTGATTTATATTCCTAAGGCTAACAACCACTTCTTGGGCCCTTTAGTGAGCTTAAGTTATCAAATGGGCTTGTTTTTGGTTCAACTAAGGTTAATGACTTTGGTGGGCTTATGGGGCCTTAGGTGGATTTATTATGGGCTTCAAAACAACTTCTCTTGGTTCTTTAAGTTGCTGGTCAGATTTTTGTTGAAGGCCCATCTTAGAGTTCTAAGCTTGTTTTGAGAGTTTTAGGCCCGGTTTTGAGTTTTAGGCTTTGTATGCTAATCATACTTGCTTTGGTTAATCCTTTCACTTTATTCTTTCACTTTTATCATATTTTTAGGCCTCATTTACCCATGTTCCAGATCTTTTCATGTTGGTCCTAAGGGGTCCTTACTTGGTTTTTCAACTTGTTTCATCATTTCCTTAAGTTGAGGTGATAGATTATGCACTTAACTACTTGTGTATAAATCTTAACTTAAGTTCCCTTCCATCAAATGATCCTTTAACTCATGCTCCACATAAAGAAATAAAAGATCTTATACTTCATAAAACCTCCATATCATAGCTCATGCCATACAAGGTTGATTTTTTCATAAAACTTCATGTGATGGATTTTTCCTTAACTTAAGTCTAGTTTTGAGCATGTTTAACTAAATGGAAACAAAATCAACATTCAAATGATCATGGAACCTTCACGTCCAGCATGCTTACCCTTCATCAAAGTTCTCATTTCAAGATTTCCTTAGCTTAAAATCTTCCATTCAAAGCATTAAACAAATGTCCATACAAAACACCAACTTTACATGCTCATATTTCAACTTCATGTAATGGTTTTAGGGTTTGTTTCTTAAAACGAATTTTTGTGCTATAACAACTCAAACCTTACTCATATCTTCAAGAAATCCAAGTCTTCTAACATAAATATTAATCCACACATCACAAGAATCACTTACTCGTCCTTAACGCAAAGTTTGGTGGTTGTGCACTAAGGTTCCTCTTAAGCCTTTAACTTTGCTTCCTCCTTTTTGCTTACCTTTTTGAAACCCGAATTCTTTGGTCTTTTGGAAAGGGGTTTATGAAAGATTCTAATGGTCTTAGATGATCTTAAATGATGAAAGAAAATGGCACATGAACAAAGAAAAAAAAATGCCGTGAGTTGAAGCTTCAAAATGGAAGAAAATGGATTTTGTGGGGTAAAGTTGTTTCCCCTTTTTATGTTTGTTTTAAAAGAGAGAAAGATGAAGTGAAAGTGAGATTAAAAGTGAGAGAAATGGGGAGGAGTGCAGCCGGTTGGAATGAAGAGAGAAGGAGTGTTTAAATGCCTTGAAAGTATTGTCTTAAAGCTTACAAAAAGTCAACAATTGCAACTCTTGATGATGTAAGCATTAAGGGATGAATAGTGATGTGTAAGAGGAAGTGATTGATGGGTGAATGACAAATGCATGGCCCCCCTTTCTCCCCTTTTTAGATCTGCCATGGGAAGTCTTTTAATGGCATGGAGTGGTCTTGTCACCTTTATTAAAGTTAAGCTCATGATTTCTTGTGAAAATTTGTCCATATGTAGTATAAGTGAAGAGGTGATAAGGAAATTGTCTTATCACTAGATTTTGATAAGTTATCAATTGATAAATGATTCCAACTCTCAATTGATAAGTTATCTAAGGTGATTGGTTGATCTACTTATTTATGGTGTAAGGCTTATGCATGAAGATAAGGGCATAGCCTTATAGAAAATTGTTTTAGGATTTTCATCTTACATTGTTTTGTGATTTATGATTTGATTTTTGTAGAATGGTGAAATTTTCTAAAGTTGGATGAAATTGTTCAAATTAAATTATCGATTAATTATTTAGGGTTAAAATTCCTTAATGGCTTTAAGGTTTACAGTTTTAAGTAGCTTTAGAGCTCGTAGTTCTTCAAGCTATGGTTTTCTCGACAATTGGCTTTTGAATTGTAAAAAATTTAATTCGTTTCTAAATATAAACTTAAGTTTTTTTAATTTAGTTTATCTTTAGGAACGTTCGGAAAGTATTCCTAATTGAGTCTTAGGCCCACTAAATGTAGGGTTTACAATTAAGGGCACGATCCATGTATTCTACAGATATTTTTAGGTGTTAGCCAGCTCAAAGGGCACTTTGACCGTCTTTGTGAGTCAGCTCATTAAGGGCACCTTCCAAGTGTTCTTTAGATATTTTTCGGTCTTAGCGAGATCAAGGAGCGCTTTGACCGTCTTGGTAAGTCAGCTCATTACGGGCACGATCCGAGTTTTCTTCAGATAATTTTAGACCTTAGCTAGCTGAAGGGGTGCTTTGACCGTCTTGCTGAGTCAGCTCATTATGGGCAAGATCCAAGTGTTCTTCAGAAATTTTCAGGTCTGAGCCAGCTCAAGGAGCGCTTTGACCATCTTGGTCAGTAAGCTCATTAAGGGCACTATCCAAGTTTTCTTCAGATATTTTTTAGTCTTAGCCAGCTCAAGGGGCGCTTTGACCAACTTGGTGAGTCAGCTCATTAAGGGCACGTTCCAATTGTTCTTCAGATATTTTTTGGTCTTAGCATGCTCAGGGGACGCTTTGACCGTCTTGGTGAGTTACCTCATTAACGGCACAATCCGAGTTTTCTTCAGATATTTTTAGGTCTTAGCCAGCTTAAGGGGTGCTTTGAATGTCTTGGTGAGTCAACTCATTGAGGGCACGATCAAAGTTTTCTTCAGATATTCTTAGGTCTTAGCCAGCTTAAGGGGCGCTTTGACCGTCTTCGTGAGTTAGCTCATTAAGAGCACGATCCATGTATTCTTTAGATATTTTTAGGTGTTAGCCAGCTCACAGGGCACTTTGACCGTCTTGGTGAGTCAGCTCATTAAGGTCACCTTCCAAGTGTTCTTTAGATATTTTTAGGTCTTAGCGAGCTCAAGGGGCGCTTTGACCGTCTTGGTGAGTCAGCTCATTACGGGCACGATCCGAGTTTTCTTCAGATAATTTTAGACCTTAGCTAGCTGAAGGGGTGCTTTGACCGTCTTGCTGAGTCAGCTCATTATGGGCAAGATCCAAGTGTTCTTTAGAAATTTTCAGGTCTGAGCCAGCTCAAGGAGCGCTTTGACCGTCTTGGTCAGTAAGCTCATTAAGGGCACTATCCAAGTTTTCTTCAGATATTTTCTGGTCTTGGCCAGCTCAAGGGGCGCTTTGACCAACTTGGTGAGTCAGCTCATTAAGGGCACCTTCCAATTGTTCTTCAGATATTTTTTGGTCTTAGAGAGCTCAGGAGACGCTTTGACCGTCTTGGTGAGTTATCTCATTAACGGCACGATCCGAGTTTTCTTCAGATATTTTTAGGTCTTAGCCAGCTTAAGGGGCGCTCTGACCGTCTTGGTGAGTCAGCTCATTGAGGGCAAGATCCAAGTGTTCTTCTGATATTTTTAGGTCTTAGCCAGCTCAAGGGGCGCCTTGACCGTCTTGGTGAGTCAGCTCATTAAGGGCATGATCCGAGTTTTCTTCAGATATTTTTAGGTCTTAGCCAGCTTAAGGGGCACTTTGCCGTCTTGGTGAGTCAGCTCATTAAGGGCACGATCCGAGTTTTCTTCAGATATTTTTAGGTCTTAGCCAGCTTAAGGGGCGCTTTGACCGTCTTGGTGAGTCAACTCATTATGGGCAAGATCCAAGTGTTCTTCAGATATTTTTAGGTCTTAGCCAGCTCAAGGGGCACTTTGACCGTCTTGGTGAGTCAGCTCATTAAGGGCGTGATCCGAGTTTTCGTAAGATATTTTTATGTCTTAGCCAGCTTAAGGGGCGCTTTGCCCTCTTGCTAAGCCAGCTCATTAAGGGCAAGATCCAAGTGTTATTTAGATATTTTCAGGTCTTAGCCAGCTCAAGGGGCGCTTTGACCGTCTTGGTGAGTCAGCTTGTTAAGGGCATGATCCAAGTATTCTTCAGATATTTTTGGGTCTTAGCCAACAAAAAGGGGCGCCGTGACCATTTTTGTGAGTCAGCTCATTAAGGACGTGGTCCAAGTTATCTTAAGATATTTTTAGGTCTTAGCCAGTTCATAGGGCACTTTGACCATCTTGGTGAGTCAACTCATTAAGTACACGATCCAATGTTTCTTCTGATATTTTTAGGTCTTAGCCAGCTTAAGCAGCGCTTTGACCGTCTTGTTGAGTCAGCTCATTAAGGGCACGATCCATGTATTCATCAGATATTTTTAGGTGTTAGCCAGCTCAAAGGGCACTTTGACCGTCTTGGTGAGTCAGCTCATTACGGGTACGATCCGAGTTTTCTTCACATATTTTTAGGTCTTAGCCAGCTGAAGGGGTGCTTTGACAGTCTTGGTGAGTCAGCTCATTAAGGGCAAGTTCCGTGTGTTCTTCAGATATTATCTGGTCTTAGCCAGCTAAAGGGGCGCTTTGACCGTCTTGGTGAATCAGCTCATTAAGGGTACTATCCAAATTTTCTTCAAATATTTTCTGGTCTTAGCCAGCTCAAGGGGCGCTTTGACCGTCTTGGTGAGTCAACTCCTTAAGGGCACCTTCCAAGTGTTCTTCAGATATTTTTAGGTCTTAGCAAGCTCAAGGGACGCTTTGACCGTCTTGGTGAGTCATCTCATAAAGGGCACGATCCGAGTTTTCCTCAAATATTTTCAGGTCTTAGCCAACTTAAGGGGCGCTTTGACCGTCTTGGTGAGTCAGCTCATTAAGGGCAAGATCCAAGTGTTCTTCAGATATTTTTAGGTCTTAGCCAGCTCAAGGGGCGCTTTGACCGTCTTGGTGAGTCAGCTCATTAAGGGCACCATCCGAGTTTTCTTCAGATATTTTTAGGTGTTAGCCAGCTTAAGGGGCGCTTTGACCGTCTTGGTGAGTCAGCTCATTAAGGGCATAATCCAAGTGTTATTCAGATATTTTCAGGTCCTAGCCAGCTCAAGGGGCGCTTTGACCGTCTTGGTGAGTCAGCTTGTTAAGGGCATGATCCAAGTATTCTTCAGATATTTTTAGGTCTTAGCCACCAAAAAGGGGAGCCGTGACCATCTTGGTGAGTCAGCTCATTAAGGACAGGATCCAAGTTTTCTTCAATTATTTTTAGGTCTTAGCCAGCTCATGGGGCGCTTTGACCGTCTTGGTGAGTCAACTCATTAAGGGCACGATCCAAGTTTTCTTCAGATATTTTTAGATCTTAGCCAGCTTTAGGGGCGCTTTGACCATCTTGGTGAGTCAGCTCATTAGGGGCACGATCCATATATTCTTCAGATATTTTTAGCCATTAGCCAGCCCAAAGGGCACTTTGACCGTCTTGGTGAGACAGCTCATTAAGGGCACGATCCATGTTTTCTTCAGACATTTTCAGGTCTTAGCCAGCTTAAGGGGCGTTTTGACCGTATTAGTGAGTCAGCTCATTAGGGGCATGATCTAAGTTTTCTTCAGATATTTTTAGATCTTAGCCAGCTCTAGGGGCGCTTTGACCGTCGTGGGGAGTCAGCTCATTCAGGGCACGATCCAAGTTTTCTTCAGATATTTTTAGGTCTCAGCCAGCTCATGGGGCGCTTTGACCGTCTTGTTGAGTTTGCTCATTAAGGGCTCGATCCAAGTTTTCTTCAAATATTTTTAGGATTTAGCCAGCTCAAGGGGCGCTTTGACCGTCTGGGTTAGTCAACTCATTAAGGGTACGATCCAAGTGTTCTTCAGATATTCTTAGGTCTTAGCCAGCTCAAAGGACGCTTTGACCGTCTTGCTGAGTCAGCTTATTAAGGGCACGATCTAAGTATTCTTCAGATACTTTTAGGTCTTAGCCAGCTCATGGGGCGCTTTGACCGCCTTGGTGAGTCTGCTCATTAAAGGCTCGATACAAGTTTTTTTCAAATTTTTTTAGGATTTAGCCAGCACAAGGTGCGCTTTGATCGTCGTGGAGAGCTAGCTCATTCAGGGCACGATCCAAGTTTTCTTCATATATTTTTAGGTCTACCCAGCTTAAGGGGCGCTTTGACCGTCTTGGTGAGTCAGCTCATTGAGGGCAAGATCCAAGTGTTCTTCAGATATTTTCAGGTCTTACCCAGCTCAAGGGGCGCTTTGTTCGTCTTGGTAAGTCAGCTCATTAAGGGCACCATCTAACTTTTCTTCAGATATTTTTAGGTCCTAGCCAGCTCTTGGCGCGCTTTGACCGTCGTAAGGAGTCAGCTCATTCAGGGCACGATCCAAGTTTTGTTCATATATTTTTAGGTCTTAGCCAGCTCATGGGGCACTTTGACCGTCTTGGTGAGTCTGCACATTAAGGGCTCGATCCAAGCTTTCTTCAAATATTTTTAGGTCCTAGCCAGCTCATGGGTCGCTTTGACCATCTTAGTGAGTCAACTCATTAAGGGCACGATCTAAGTTTTATTCAGATATTTTTTGGTCTTAGCCAACTTAAGGGGCGCTGGGACCATCTTGGTGAGTCAGCTCATTAAGGGTAAGATCCAAGTGTTCTTCAGATATTTTCAGGTCTTAGCCAGCTCAAGGGGCACTTTGACCGTCTTGGTGAGTCAGCTCATTAAGGGCACGATCAAAGTTTTGTTCAGATATTTTAAGGTCTTAGACAGCTCAAGGGGCACTTTGACCGTCTTGGCGAGTCAGCTCATTAAGGGCACTATCCAATTTTTCTTCAGATATTTTTTTGTCTTAGCCTGCTCAAGGGGCGCTTTCACCGTCTTGGTGAGTCAGCTCATTAAGGGCACGATCCAAATTTTCTTCGGATGTTTTTAGGTCTAAACCTGCTTAAGGGACACTTGAACCGTCTTGGTAAGTCAGCTCGTTAAGGGCACGATGTAAGTTTTCTTCAAATATTTTTAGGATTTAGCCTTGACCGTCTTGGTGAGTCAGCGTCATTAAGGGCAGATCCAAGTGTCTTCAGATATTTGGTCTTGCAGCTCAAGGGGCCTTTGACGATCTTGGTGAGTCAGTCATTAAGGGCATGATCCAAGTTTCTTCAGATATTTCAGGTCTTAGCCAGCAAGGTGCGCTTTGACCTCTTGGTGAGTCAGCTCATTAAGGGCACGATCTAAGTTTCTTCAGATATTAAGTCTTAGAGCTTAAGGGGGCTTTGACCTCTTGGTGGTTGTCATTAAGGGCAGATCAGTTTCTTCAGATATTTTTAGGTTTAGCAGCTAAGAGGCCTTTGACCGTTCTTGGTGAGTCAGCTCATTAAGGGCACGATCCAAGTTTCTTCAGATATTTTTAGGTCTTAGCCAGCTCAAGGGGCGCTTTGACCATCTTGGTGAGTCAGCTCATTAAGGGTACGATCCAATGTTATCTTCAGATATTTTTAGGCCTTAGCCAGGTGAAGGGGCACTTTGACCGTCTTGGTGAATAGGCTCATTAAGGGCACGATCAAGTGTTCTTCAGATATTTTCAAGTCTTAGCCAGCTCAAGGGGCGCTTTGACCGCCTTGGTGAGTCAGCTCATTAAGGGCACCTCCAAGTTTTCTTCAGATATTCTTAGGTCTTAGCCAGCTCAAGGGGCACTTTGACCGTCTTGGCGAGTCAGTTCATTAAGGGCACGATCCAAGTGTTCTTCAGATATTTTTAGGTCTTAGCGAGCTCCTGAGGCGCTTTGACCGTCTTAGTGAGTCAGCTCATTAAGGGCACGATCCAAGTGTTCCTCAAATATTTATAGGTCTTAGCGAGCTCAAGAGGCGCTTTGACCGTCTTGGTGAGTCAGTCATTAAGGGCACGATGCAAGTGTTCTTCAGATATTTATAGGTCTTAGCGAGCTCAAGGGGCGCTTTGACCGTCTTGGTGAGTCAGCTCATTAAGGGCACGATCCAAGTGTTCTTCAGATATTTTAGGTCTTAGCCAGCTCAAGGGGCGCTTTGACCGTCTTGTGATCAGCTCATTAAGGCACATTCCAGTTTCTTCAATATTTTTAGGCTTAGCCAGCTTAAGGGGCGCCTTGACCGTCTTGGTGAGTCAGCTCATTAAGGGCAAGATGCAAGTGTTCTTAAGATATTTTCATGTCTTAGCCAGCTCAAGGGGTGCTTTGACCGTTTGGGTGGGTCAGCTCATTAAGGGCACGATACAAGTTTCATTCAGAAATTTTTAGGTCTTAACTAGCTTAAGGGGCGCTTTGACCGTCTTAGTGAGTCAGCTCAGTAAGGGCACGATCCAAGTGTTCTTCAAATATTTATAGGCCTTAGCGAGCTCAAGGGGTGCTTTGACCGTCTTGGCGAGTTAGCTCATTAAGGGCATGATCCAAGTGTTCTTCAGATATTTTAGGTCTTAGCCAGCTCAAGGGGCGCTTTGACAATCTTTGTGAGTCAGCTCAATAAGGGCACGATCCATGTTTTCTTCAGATATTTTAGGTCTTAGCAGTCAAGGGGCGCTTTGACCGTCTTGCGAGTCACTCATTAAGGGCACGATCCAGTGTTTTCAGATATTTTAGGTCTTAGCGAGCTCAAGGGGGCTTTGACCGTCTTGGTGAGTCAGATCATTAAGGGCACGATCCAAGTTTTCTTCAGATTTCAGTCTTAGAGTCAGGGCGCTTTGACCGTCTTGGTGAGTCAGCTCATTAAGGGCAAGATCAAGTGTTTTCAGATATTTTTAGTCTTAGCCAGCTCAAGGGGCGCTTTGACCGTCATGGTGAGTCAGCTCATTAAGGGCACGATGCAAGTTTCTTCAGAAATTTTTAGGTCTTAACCAGCTCAAGGGGCGCTTTGACCGTCTTCGTGAGTCAGCTCATTAAGGGCACGATCCAAGTGTTCCTCAAATAATTATAGGTCTTAGCGTGCTCAATGGGCGCTTTGACCTTCTTGGCGAGTCAGCTCATTAAGGGCACGATCCAAGTTTTCTTCAGATATTTTTAGGACTTAGCCAGCTCAAGGGCCACTTTGACCGTCTTGGTGAGTAAGCTCGTTAAGGGCACGATCCAAGTGTTCTTCAGATATTTTCAGGTTCTAGCCAGCACAAGGGGCGCTTTGACCGTCTTGGTGAGTCAGCTCATTTAGGGCACGATCCAAGTGTTCTTCAGAAATTTATAGGTCTTAGCGAGCTCAAGGGGCTCTTTGACCGTCTTGCTGAGTTAACTCATTAAGGGCACGATCCAAGTGTTCTTCAGAAATTTATAGGTCTTAGCGAGCTCAAGGGGCGCTTTGACCGTCTTGCTGAGTTAACCGAGTCAGCTCATTAAGGGCACGATCCAAGTGTTCTTCAGATATTTTTAGGTCTTAGCAAGCTCAAGGGGCGCTTTGACCGTCTTGGTGAGTCAGCTCATTAAGGGCACGATCCAAGTTTTCTTCAGATATTTTTAGGTCTTAGCCAGCTCAAGGGGCACTTTGACCGTCTTGGTGAGTAAGCTCATTAAGGGTACGATCCAAGTGTTCTTCAGATATTTTTAGGAATTAGCGAGCTCAAGGGGCGCTTTGACTATCTTTGTGAGTCAGCTCATTAAGGGCACGATCCAAGTTTTCTTCAGATATTTTTAGGCCTTAGCCAGGTGAAGGGGCGCTTTGACCGTCTTGGCGAGTCACTCATTAAGGGCACGATCCAAGTGTTCTTCAGATATTTTTAGGTCTTAGCAAGCTCAAGGGCGCTTTGACCGTCTTGGTGAGTCAGGACATTAAGGGCACGATCCAAGTTTTCTTCAGATATTTTAAGGTCTTAGCCAGCTTGAGGGGCACTTTGACCGTCTTGCTGAGTCAGCTCATTAAGGGCAAGATGCAAGTGATCTTAAGATATTTTCCTGTCTTAGCCAGCTCAAGGGGCGCTTTGAGTGTCTGGGTGAGTCAGCTCATTAAGGGCACATGCAAGTTTTTTCAGAATTTTTAGGACTTAACCACTCAGGGGCCTTGAGTCTTAGTGAGTCATCTCATTAAGGGTACGATCCAAGTTTCCACAAATATTTAGGTCTTAGCAGTAAGGGCGCTTTGACTATCTTTTAGTAGCCAGAGGGTACGGTCCAAGTTTTCTTCATATTTTTAGTTTGCCACTCAAGGCACTTTGACCTCTTGGTGAGTAAGTCATTAAGGGCACGATCCAATGTTTCTTCAGATATTTTAGATTTTGCCACTATGGGGCGCTTGACCGTCTTGGTAAGTCAGCTCATTAAGGGCACGATCCAAGTGTTCTTCAGAATTTATAGGTCTTAGCCACTTAAGGGGCTCTTCGACCGTCTTGCTAGTCAGCTCATTAGGCAAGATCCAAGTTTCTTAAGTATTTTAGGTCTTAGCTAGCTGAAGGGGGCTTGACCTCTTGGTGACTACTTCATAAGGAGATACCGAGTTTTTCAGATATTTTAGGACTTAGCCAGCTTAAGGGGCGCTTTGACCGTCATGGTGATCAGCTCATAAGGCAAGATGCAAGTGTTCTTAAATATTTTCCTGTCTTAGCCATTAAGGGGCGCTTTGACCTCTAGTGAGTCAACTCATTAGGGCACTTCAAGTTTTCTTCAATATTTTAGTCTTACCACTCATGGGCACTTAACCGTCTTGGTGAGTAAGCTCATTAAGGGCTCGATCCAAGTGTTCTTCAAATTTTTAGGATTACGAGCTCCACGGGCGCTTTGACCGTTGGTGAGTTAGGTCTTAAGGCAAGATCCAAGTGTTTCTTCAAATATTTTAGGCTTACCACTAAGGGGCGCTTTGACCTCGTGGTGATCAGCTCATTAAGGCACGATCCAAGTTTTTTCAGATATTTTAGGTCTAGCCAGCTCAACCTTGACCGTGTTGGTGAGTAACTCATTAAGGCACGACCAAGCGTTCTTCTGATATTTTTAGGTTAGCGAGCTAAGGGGCGCTTTGACATCTTTGGTCAGCTCATTAAGGTACGATCCAAGTTTTCTTCAATATTTTTGGGCCTTAGCAGTAAGGGGCACTTTGACCGTCTTGGGAATAGGCTCATTAAGGGCACGATCAGTGTTCTTCAGATATTTAAGTCTTAGCCAGCCAGGCGCTTTGACGCTTGGTGAGTCATCATAAGGGCACCTTCCAAGTTTTTCAGATTTCTTAGTCTTAGCCAGCTCAAGGGCACTTTGACCGTCTTGGCGAGTAGTCATTAAGGCACATCCAAGTGTTTTCGATATTTTTAGTCTTAGCGAGCTCCTAGGGCCTTTGACGTCTAGTGATCAGCTCATTAAGGCACGACCAAGTGTTCCTCAATATTTTAGGTCTTAGCAGCTCAAGAGGCGCTTTGACCGTCTTGGTGAGTCAGTCATTAAGGCACGATGCAAGTGTTCTTCAGATATTATAGTTTAGGAGCTCAAGGGCCTTTGACCGCTAGTGATCAGCTCATTAAGGCACATCCAGTTTTCTTCAATATTTTTAGTTTAGTAGCTCAAGGGCGCTTTGCCGTCTAGTGGTCACTCATTAAGGGAACGATCCAAGTGTTCTTTAATATTTATAGGTTTAGGGCTCAAGGCGCTTTGACATCTTGTGGTAGCTCATTAAGGGCACGATCCAAGTTTTCTTCAGATATTTTAGGCTTAGCAGGTGAAGGGGCGCTTTGACCGCTTGGCGAGTCATCTTAAGGGCACGATCCAAGTGTTTTCAATATTTAAGGTCTTAGCAGCTCAAGGCGCTTTGACCTCTGGTGAGTAGCTCATTAAGGGCACGATCCAATTTGTTCAGATATTTTAGGTCTTAGCCACTCATGGGCTTTGACGTTTGGTGATAGTCTTAAG